>PDNB01000146.1:0-73737 GCA_002573585.1 Helicocarpus griseus UAMH5409 | reverse complement strand
TTTTTTTTTTTTTTTTTTTTTTTTTTTCCCTTTGGTCAAACTCAATTAAGAAGGCACTATAATTGACTCAGCGCAATCGTTTTCACGTACCCGCAAAAGGACGATCATAACTGTCCGGATGGCTTACATGCACGCCTTGTCAGCTGAATGTTTTGGGATGACATATCGCGCTTCGTCCAAGCCAATCCCGCAGGCATCCTCAACATATTCAATCTCGAATTCACCTTGGCCATGTTCAAAATCCGACCACAGAGAATCGTAGCGGCCTAGATTCCTTTCCGCTCCAGCATGGCACAACTTGGGGCCGGCTCTTTAGTCTCCACGAAGCCTGATTGCTGTACACCAATCAGAGCCAAAAGTGCCCGTCTGGGGCAGAAATTCATTGCACGGCGTTTGTTGCGTCACGATCTCCGCCACTGCTCCAGCTTTGTTCAACAGTTATGCACGAAATGATTGGACGCGGGTCGAAAATTGACTGCTACTAGTGGGCAGAGACGAGTTCTGTATTGCCGCTGATATTTTTTTTTTTTTTTTTTTTTTTTTTTTTTTTCCGAAGCTATAACGTGGAACATCAAATTCTCTTCGCAGGATGGCGGCTCTCGCGGTGAGCATTTAACAGGCTCAAGGGTTTTATGTGTCTATATTTCTGGTTGGAATTTACGAGACCCACAATAGAAAGTTTTCTTACTGGTTTTAAAGAGTAATTGTGTGCTCTATACTGCATTCATCAGCTGTTGAGAACTCATTTCCCAGGACATAATGGTTTCCAGCTTTTTTTCCTGTCCCCTGAGGGAATGTCCCTCTGCTCGCTCCACTATCTCAAAAATAATAGCGTCCACTCTTATCTTCGTTCCTCTATCGGGATGTTCCCCGTGTCCCTTGAAATCGTGAATTCACGGTATGCCTTATTTCTTATGGGTCAACTAAATACTCGGGTTACCGGGGTCTTCGGGCTGAACTGGTGCTTGCGTAGCTCAATGTACGTCTTCTTCCTGGGAATTGGGCCAGACCTTTTTCGACATATTTCGAATCACCTCAACGTATGCATCCCGATATGTTGGCAGGACGGTCGGGCCTGGTTCAACGGGGGGAGGCATATACTAGGCTGAACGTTATTTATACCAGTGCAGTGCACTACATATTGTACATGTAGTTAACCGCTACGTGCGATATTTGTGGTGTTATTGACTTGGACTGTGGCATGCAGTATGTGACGCAGCGACAACGATGCAACGACCTTCTTTTCCAGAGTTGTGGGAGGATTTAAAGTGAAGCCAAAGCATATCACATTGGTCTTCTTCTATGTTATTATCAAGTATATCTCCCTTCCAGCCCGGAATATTGGAGGTACTTCATCGTTTTTGCTGCTTTTCATCGATTTGCTAAGCCTCGAACGATGGGCTAGCTACGCGAACAAGTATCTACTCGTTGGAAGAGATTGGGTATCGCACGCTTCTGCGCTTGACGGAAATGGTGAGGACAAGTTAGGCAGGCTCTTTTGCGGAGACACGCGAGGAACTCAACAGCGAACAGGCTGTTTGCTGGAAGTCATTTAGAGGATGCGTATACTGCACAAAGGCGTTGGTGGTGCTCGTCCCTCCTGTTCAAGCATCTTTTCTTTATTTCAATTGAATGCTCGGTACAGTCGGTCGAATTCTGTCTCGAGCCCGTTTACTCATCACTGTTGACAGTGAGGAGCTAACTTCTAAGATGAATTGGCGCAAGAGTGATTTTACAACCATCTCCGAACAAGACATCTACTGTGGACTCGAACTTTGACGGTGAAAATGCTTTCGAACGCTGATTTTCACCTGGCAGTCCTTGAGCCCGTTCTAGAGGACATGGTAAATTAGTTAGTCACTCTTAGCCGGAAAGACACATGGTTCGCCTACACCCAAACTTCCGTGAATTGTTGGGAGCCCCCTGAGGATGGGAGGCACTTGCTTGGGTCCCATACATAATCATCCAAGCGCCTCACGCTTAGACTTAAATTGGCATTTCAGGGAAAATCCGAAGACCTCAGTATGACTGGCGAAGTGCTCAGAAATGCTTATTTTTAGGCCAACAGGCCCTCTTGAGATCCTCCGGAAAGTATGCGACAGCAGACATGTGTGGATGTTTAGCAGAAAAGATAAAAAAAAAAAAATTCTGTAACATGGTATACCCCTTTCAATACATTTTCCTCAACAGTTCAGCGATGATTTCGACCGGAGCGGCTGGTGTTGCTTTCAGTGATGATGCTTTTTCTCCAGGTGCACGCTGCAAGTTTGATTGCAGGCGATAGGCATTGGAGTTCATGAGCACTGTTATCAATGGTCGACAAGGCATAGAAAGAACTTTTTCTCTGAAATGGGTGTCTTTGTCAGCGAAAATGCCAAGACTACGTGCCAAAACTACGTGCCAAGATTGAATGGAAAGACTGCAACAACGGCACTAACCATATATGGAATTCCGTGCTTGAATCCATGGATTTGTGCGCAGATGCACTCCAACGTCAAAACATCGAGGAGCCATGTACCTATACTTATAGCGTTGGAAAATAGTAGATATCAGTCTTTCATAACTTCGTTTTGACACTGCGCCGCAGACATGAACAGAGAAGATTCCCAACAAACCACAGCCCAGACGCGGCAGAGCGACCCGCCGCCGCTCCCGACTCCAATTCCCTATTCCGGTCCACCTGCACGATCAGTTGCCTCCTCTTCCATGAGCCATGCATCGAGACCTGTTGGCCGGCAGTTTAATTTTCTCAGCCGAAACCCCTCCGGCTCTCAACAAGGACAGCTTCGAATGTCCAGAGAAGAGAGGCTTATGGTAGTCCGTTATTGCGTTGACCACCAAAATGCATATCGACAGCTTTCCCGACAACACTTCTGGGCCAACTTCAAACTATGGTTCCAGAAAACGTACAACCGAGAAGTCAAACAGCCAGACCGTCTGCTGTCGCGACTAGTTAAGGAGCAGCGAACCAAACAAGGTTCGATGCAGCGTGAACGTGGAACAGACCTGGAACGCGCGCTGAACGATTGGATCCGAATACTCGAGGACATCGAGGAAACCAAGGTTCGCGGCAGAGCCGCAGCCGCGGTAGTCGCCGAAGCGCCTCGGCAAACCTTGCAACAGACGCAAAATGGCGCGACGGGCGAAGGAAGCAAGCGAAGTCAGGAACGACATGAGCATTCGGCGCCTGAACAGCAAACATCAGCAGATGGCCAGCGAATAGCGCAAGCTCCGCAGCAGCAGATGATGGAAAGTGCACTGAATTCTTTCGCCACTGCTATTCAAACGCTTGCTGTGTCGAAAGAAAGCTGTTCCAGAGAGGAAAATGAACAAATACGGGCTGATATTGCAAACTTGAATGATCAAGTTAAGGAAATCCAGGGTCAAATGAGTGCAATTGCTGGGCACTTGAGTACAATGATGAGTACACTTGAAAAACTTTTGAGAGAGAAAGAAGAAACTCAGAATAAGATACTATAAAGTAAAAGTAAAAATATTACTGTTACTATACTATTATTACAGCTACTCGTGCCTTCGTACATCAACGGTTGGTTGGTGTCCCTCACCCAAACAACAATATTATCAGTGCAATGAAATTTGTCGCTTTTGTATGAGAGACACATACAAATGAGATACTTAGCAAGAACTTTTATTACAACATCAGCACATCAGTTGAAATTGTGTTATTCAATATCTAAGCATATTTAAATCTGAAGAATATAGTCATATGCAGAAGTTTATATAAAAATGTGTTGTCCTTTCATATTCAGAAATCCAGCTTGTCAGGTCGTTCCCCACACGGCGGAATTTAAAGAGTTCCAGCGTCTAACTCGCTAAACGGCGGGTGCTACACTGCTACCTGTGGGAGGCGCCCCGGATATTTGGTTTATTGCAAAAAAATTGTAACATTTCAACCACCAATATATTCACTGATCCTTTTGCATTTATCAGTGAAAGCAGCGGATCCACGTTTAAACTAGAGTTGAGATACTTGCCGGAAAACAATTATCAACCCGCTTCGCTGCGACGAAAATAAGCAAAGACACCAGTAGTACATGTAGTAGTACAGTAACTAACCCAATCGATCCAAACATAACAATGAGATAATATTATTAAAAGCATATTGTCCAATAGGGCTTGAAGCTCGGATTTGTGACCATTTCCGGTACATGGACATAATATGCAAAATCCCTTCCATTACACACGATCCCACAACCTGGCCGACGGGCGGTGTTCGTGATCATGTCATCCTTCTCAACAAGCACCCAGTTCCAATTATAAAATATAAACCAAAAGCTTTGATATTGTGATTCCTTCAATATGAAGTCCATCTTTTCAGTCCTGGGGAAGCGGTCGACTCCACATGTACCCAGAAGCAGGCGGGCATGACTTTCCCATAAAGTTCCCTTCCAAAGTTATTTTCAACGCCGCATGGACGGTCGGTCCGTTCGGAAAGAATACCGTCAAGCCAGTGGATAAACGTCCAATCCATCTTCCTTGCGACGTCCTCAGACGGTGCTTTGATTGTGATGGACTTGAGATTCAGTAGAGTATAGAAGGGCGCAACAAGGAGGTCATAGTCGCGAGACCCCTCAAGTCTAGCATTGCCGCGTCTGGTATGTGTCGCTTCAAGCCAATTGTGCGTCTCAGTCCTTACAAGTTGGATAGTTAGCGGTGGGACTGATAGGGCTTTTTTCAGCAGTTCGGTGGTCCTGACTGAATTACGCCATAACCAGAACAGTTGGCAGGGTTTTCGCGGATCTGGGGCCGAGAAGCTGACGGTTAGGGACTCAATCTTGTGGAATGGGAAGTTATCGAAGCGATGACTTCTTTTGTCGATATTGCTTTCCAGTCGCCAAACAGCACCTCCTCCATCTCTATGGCGGCTCGTAAACCGAACCATACACCATAATGACGGGTGCGCGGAGAAACTTGGCGAGAGATCAAAATGTAAAGTGGTTTTGGGGTATAGTAAACAAGCTATCTCTGTGTAGAGGCATTTGCTGACTTGGAGCACTCTGAGATCTGCTTTTGCTGTTTTTTGCGTATCGCAGCGCCCTCCCACTGGAAGGAATTCTAGCCAGATTAGTTCCCGGAGCTCCGGAGGGAGTTTGGATAAGGCACCCAGTCCGGGACTTAGAGCCATAGTGTAGTTAGATATCTGAGACTTCCCTGGCTGTGTGTGTAGTTGTTTGACAGATACCATGGGGGGCAGATGCAGACGGGAATGGGGAAGAAGAGGGAAGAAAGAAGCAGAGGGCTCAGATGATATATGAGCCGGAAAGTCTATATGTGACCTAGAAATGCAATGGTGAGTAATGACTAAATAGCTTCCACGGATAGGCTAAACTTTGACAAGTTAGTTACCGGAAATCTAAGCATAAAACGTAGATTAAGCTTAAGATTGAGCGGGAAGTTTTCCAGACTGCACATCGGGTTAGACTCGTGAGGGCTTCAAACTTGAAGCTCATTTTCAGTATGCGTTTGAGAAACGAGTTCAAATTCAGACCCAAAGCACACCTACTGAGGGACACAGAGTTTCAACGACCTCCCACTGACAATCCTGGAATAAGTTTATGGTTTCCCAGCGCGAGTTTCCCTTCATTCGTTCAACCCCTTTTTCCTCATCGAGCCCCTACTCCATTGGGTTCCTCCCTCCTCTCCCTTTGCCTCTGCACTCCTTCCTCTCTTTTATTAAGGCAGGGCGTCTTGAAGCTGTGCCTTCTCTCTTTATAATCCGGAATTGTCGTTCTCGACAGAGCATCATGAAAAAATTGTCGAAGATATGACGAATAGCGAAACGAGGAGGGTTGAGCTGGGCGACCTCCTTCCGTGTTAGTTAGAGGTTGAATTAACTTAAATTTAGCCCCCGTTCACTCTAAACCACTCTAAATGAGCTAACTGGAACTCGATATCGGGCCATTACAAATAATTCCGCGTAAGATATTGAGAGGCCGGTCCAGAATAACAATAGACCTGCCTCCGTAGCATTTTCCCATAGATATTTGCCTCTTTATGTCCATCGGTCGGCCAAGAGAGCAATCGAAAGAGAAGGGCGTGGCGAAAGCTTGTATCCAGCGCAACTGCCTGCGGAAACGAGCGGGTCTTCTAAATCAACTCAGCCGCCTTCATATCTGCCGAAAGAGGAAGGTGTTTTGAACGCGAATTGCAGTAACAGGCTGTCGTAATTCTGCCCATAAATACCCGCAAAAATCCACCCCGTCTTGTTTACATTTTCTCTTCCTCTTTCACACAACCATCTCTTCTTCTCAATCTTCCACAGCATACCACAGCGCACCACCCACTAACAACACGTACTAACAACTTCTAGCCTTCCACTTACTTTATCTTAGCATCGTATATAACATTAGGTGGGTACATCCATCCCTTCCTCAACCCATGACTGACGGGTCGACTGAAGGACAGCTTGAGGCTTCAAGGCCTATTGAGATCAGGGTAACTAAGATCCCTGATCTCAACAAACCAGTAAGTTCCCCCCGTCCTCTTGGCTGACGTGCGTAGGGCGGTTATAGAGTTTCCTGAGACTCACGGCGAGGCCAGGGTAACCAAGATCCCTGGTCTCGACAAACAACTCGTAAGTTCCCCCAACCTTTCACCCATAGCTGACGCCCACACAGGTTGATGGCTCACAAACTCTAGCTTTTTTCCCGGTCGGAATCCAGGGACCCCTTTGGAGAAGGTCGAGTGTCTGCCGTGGGCCTCGTGCTCCAATCGACGTCGTCTCCTTGGACCAGCAAAAACTCGCCAACATTCCCCGATACCCTGGACAGCTACCGGTCAACCCAGGACCTGGATTTCCAAGGCGACATGAGCACAAATCCGGACCTCCTGGATGGACGATTTCTTCCCGGAAAGGAACCCTGACAACCCAAGAGTCGGCAGCCAAGCAGATCCGACACCACTTCCAAAAGCAGCCAGTTCCAGGAAAAGGAAGGACCGCATCCTTTACCAGGGACCCGGCCACTGCGGCAACATACTGGGATATCTCGCAGGGAGCCTCGGAAGGAACCAGCCGCCACGGAAGTCGAGCTCGCGGAGTAGTCGGACCCTCTGCTAACGAACGGATTTTGGACCGCTAATGGCACTGGATCTTCTCAAGGTAGGTATAGAGGTAAGTATAGGTAAGTATCACCCTCCCCCTCCAATGTTGGTTTACCTCTTCGTGGTGTTGGAGACTAGTAGCCTTTATGGTGAAGCTAACAAACCAAACCCCTCCCCCTCCCACCCTTCGTTCTGTTCTTGTTTCGCTTTGTGTCCGTGTTATCCTGCTAATTTCGTCTCGTAGGAACCAAACCACTCACTTGCCCGCGGTTGTTATGTAGCAAATAGATCTCCCTTCTATCTTTAGTCTTTCATGATTAGACCATGAGTCGAACATGGAAATCTCGTTGATGTTGATGCGGGTTGACGTTGTTGGACTGCGCTTATGTAATTTAGTCTGGCGTGGGTGGAGGAACAAGTTATTGGCCAATGAATGCATCTTCAGAATCTGTTCCAGTGCATAATGTGATTCCAATAAACAATTCTGTTTTTAATTTGTGATCTATCCAAGCAAGGTATTCTGCCACCCATGATAGAGTATATGGCTGTCTCTGCTGATAATATATGTAGGCTGATTAACGGGCGTTCATTCATTCGCGTCGTAGACTCTCTCTCTCTGTGGTGTTGGAGGACACCTAACCAGCGGGCAGATCCGTCTATAGTTTGTATTCAATGATAGATTTGATTGACTGATGCTGTACTGACCGGCGGATGTTGGCTGGGGAATCTTTCTCTTTTGCCAAAACTGGGGTGGAGGGAAGGTGTGGATAGTTGGGGAGTAACGGGCACATCGTGGGTGGCCGGGCGTTATTGGGTGAATATGGATTATAGGACCGGTATGTATATGGTAATGGGTGAGTGGATGTTGCTTTTTGTTGTCGCTGATGAGAGTGGTGAGAATAGGGTAGGATAGAAGAGGGGTGGGGGTTGTTGACGGCGGCGGGGCAGCGGAGATGGCGATGTTGATAGTGGGGTGAATGTTTTCTCCCGTGCTTTGAACTGGTGTTGCAGCCCTATCATGTAGATGATGAGCTTGTAATAAAGGGTTTGATGATGGCTTGCGGTAGATTACTGTTGTTAAGATGTGTATCTCGGCTGCTTTGACAGCAGTTTCTGATATAGCCATCTAGTAGTAGAACCAAATCATGTCCCGGCTAGAACGGTTATTAAACGTCCTTCGAAGCGTCATAGTCATGAAGATGAAATTTGTAGATCTGTCCGGGTACAAGAGTGAGCTCGTATGATCTATTTGTGAGGATGTCACATAAATATTTCTCCTTGGGAAACTGACGAGGGTCCCATGGAGTGGTAAGGCCAATCCCGTGCGGGTCCTATGAAGGAAAATGTTTAAGATGCAAAGTTGACTGGATAGAACATCACATTAGTATTGTGATGTGAAGGGATATTGGCATATAAGAGTTCAGAGACTTCAATAATTGGAGCTGCTTTGTTAGATGTCACGCATATGGTCAAGCAGAGACATGCTTTGATTCAAGTATCAAAGTAGAGCATTTCAGCACCGCAGAAGATGCATTTGAGAGCTAGTCATGAACTTGGTGGTCGAAATTATCAACATGCCTGCGATCAAGAAGGTAATGAACCTTGCTATTCATTTGCATCTACAAGAATAGCCCCCTTCTGCGTCCTCACTTCTAAAGAAAGCAATTGGAGCGGCATGTGTGAAAGTTAGGGACATCCATGACATGCCATATATATCATGCACAAACGGCATGATTCACCTTGTCTAAGAAAAGAATCTGACTGATGACACGGCTGTATCCTCCCCCTCTGCTCCGTTGTCCGTTGGCGGGGACGACGTTGATTCAACGTCGTGTCACTCCATCTCGCCTCATCCTAGTATATTCTGAGAATTCAACAACTGATCCTCGAATAATAAGAAGCCATATTGGTCAACTGTACCATCCTCAAGCCTTCTCTTTTTCGTCTGACGGGTAATAACTACCCGATAGGTTGGCTTCGAGGAGACATGAATGGTTTCGCGGGTAGGTTGAAAAGCCGGCCGTTGTGCGGCATGCTCGTCGTGTGCGAGATGGCGGTTGACATGCCCCGTTAAAGCCATTTGTAGATATACGTATCCGGTAGACAAGTAGACATATCGATCTGGCAGGTGAGGTTGTAAGGCGTAGACTTGTAGGTTGTAACTTGTTGGTAGGTTCAGGCGGGAGGAGTTCGTCTACGGCGATATGAACCGTGGATGACGAGCGCGGCATACGCGCATGCCAAGACCCATATTCCCCAAAGAGGCAAAGTCACGGAATGCCAAGAGAAAGCTTGATCCGGCTTGGCGCGGATAGCGGTGCGGATCCGTTACGATTACGTGCGCCGTACAGCTCCATACAGCGATCATACAGCGATCATACAGCGATCATAGGGAGGCATTTTCACCGGGTTACATACAGCCTTACATACGGAGTAGTTAAGTACCCCCAATACTGGTTGATGTGGGGGTCGTTTTTTTCTTTTTTTTTTCTTTTTTTTTTTTTAGGAGCTTGCTGGAGCTAGCTCAGAGTCTCGATTACCAAGGGATTATGCCACGTCCACTGTCTGCAAAAAAAGGGGACAAGACAGCACACAACATGCGATCAATTTGTGTTGTCTGTATACCAGCTGACGACGCGATGATCAGCTCTTTGTTCTCGATGCACACTAGCCAGTTGGGGAATGGCTGGGCATCTGCAATGGAAATCCCGCAAGCCCAAAATGCGAAGAATGCCAATAATGCCAATAATACATCCGCGTAATTTATGTAATCTATTGCTCGGCAAAGCGCAACCGAGTGGAGCAGCAATTACAGAGGCCAAGAGCTTCCGAGCCAATAGCAGGCAACAGATGCCCAGTTGCGGTGGAGTTCAGGCGGGGAACGGGCATATATAATCAGACGGCCATTGGCTAGATCAATGCAAAAGCGACGTCATGCTCCCAAGATACCGTACTGTTACAGCACTTTGTCATGAAACATCGATACAGCCTGGACGACGATGCATCTCCTAGGAAGGATAAAACATCACGTATGTATGTCCGCGTATGTATCTCGAGTGCTTCGTCCGCCTGCGTTGCCCTCGATGATCGAATCCGGGGTACATGTACCTGCATTTGATGGCTGATAACTTGATAAGGGATATTAATTGTTATTACTGTTGTGGGTAGGTAAGCCGAATAGTCGCTTAGTCTCCATAGTTTCGTGTCCACCTTCAGATGGGATTCTTTTTGCGTTCCTTTTGCTAAATTCTCCCTTTCTAAGCTCTTCCCCCCTTATCCTTCTTAAGACCGAAATTACATTTCGGATAATGGATTTGGATTCTTCTGTTTGTTCCTGGGACCCAGAACAACGAAGAGGAGTCAACCGTACTGTCCATGCCGTGCCGACCAGCCCGGATTTGGGTTGCGGGATTAAAAAGAGTTTCGCCTCGCCCTTTTTTGTTAGCAGTTTTTTATTCCTTTTTTTTTTCCCTTTCCTTTGAATGATGCATGATGGATGGATTGTCCGAGAGCTGCCCGTTATGTTTACCGCAATTATTGTTCTTGTCATCAGCAACATCATCATCAACAACACACATGTGGCTTGTAAGTAGGAAGATGCGTGGGGGAGGGATGGTATCGTAGCCGTGCTCTCGGTGAGATGGACGTGAAATGATACGGGGCGTTTAGCCGGTTATGCAGCCATTATTGTAGACACATAGAGATATACCACACAAATGATGCTATAGTTGGATAATTCAACAACATATAGAGAGACATTTTTTATCCCTGCGGTTGCGGGTAGAAGCTGGAACCAAGAGAAATTTTTCATGATGCGGATGTCGCCCAGTGGTTCCTTGAGCCCCTTGTTTGTTATCGGTATGGTATGGAAAACGTTCGGGTATGTTATTGCAGTAAGGATACAGGCTGCGTATCTTATCTCTGCGTGTAAACTGGGCCTCTTTGGCTGGCAGTGGATGACAAAGCGTACTGTAATTCGGTAACACTACGGTATCCATGGTACGGGTTCGGAGAAGACAGCCGTGGTCTCGCGGGCGTATTTGCGGTGATAAATACCCATAAATACCCATAAATACCGCCCAGGCTGCCCGCGTACTAGTGTATTTCCAATCTAGCCCTGTTACATACTGTTTTGCCCTTGGGACTTCCCTCTTTTTTCCCTCTTTTCTCTTTCCTCTTTCTCTCTTCTTCTTCCCCTCGACTTCTTCTTTTCTCCCTCTTCTTCCTCTCCTCTCTCCTCTCCCCTCTCTCTCTATCGTCGTCTGTTCGCTTGACTCCCAGCTCCCTCTCCCCTCTCCTCTCTCCTCCATCAGCGTGATTCTTATCCGTTGTCGCTCCCAATTGACTATCTTCTTCCCCTCCAATCGTTCGTCTCATATCCTGTAAGTGGCTTGCTTTCTTTTCACGCTATCCCGAAGCTCTCTTCCCGCCCTATCCGCCCGCGACCGCCAACTTCGTCCGTCCAACCACCGCCACCAATTTCAAAAATAAAAAGTGATTTGAGGATCCTTCGATAATTCGAACTTCAGTTTCGACGTGGCTGGTTTTAAATCCTCAATTTTGCGGTCGCATTGCGAGAATTGAGCTTCGTTTCTCAGCGCAGATTTACTAATATCCGTCCAGTTGACCATCGAAATATCGACTGAGTCACTCCTCTCCAACCTCCTCTTCACAATCTCCTGTAAGCATTCACCCTAGGACCAGCCAATTGTCCATCCAGAGCAATACAATTTCGCATATCGATTTACCCGGAATTGAAACAATCACGGTCGTGGCTCGAATTTGCCCACAAGCGCGGAACAAAGGACTAACATTTACCGAATTATCTGCTCCCAGATTTATCAGTAATAAACCTGATATCACCCTTCACAACACCCTCACAATGGCCGCTATCAGCTTGATCACCCGGGACGAGGCTGTCCAACAGCTCGCCAAGAGAAGCAACTGGGCCGGCGAGAACGCCGGTGTCATGTTGGTCTTCTGTCTTCTCTTCGTCATTGGCGTCGGTCTTATCGTCCTCTTCATCTACAGATGGATGATGGGCCGCAAGGCTGCCCGTGGAGGCCAATAGATGGGTGTAGTAGTTTGCTGAGTGCGGAGCGGGGAGTTGGTGGTGGTTGTTTTTATAGAAAGTAAATCCCACTTGGTGGGGTGGTGTGTACAGGGGGGTCGGGCGGACAGCTACCACTGAGCTGTATGCGAAGACGAACACGATTTCTCCTTTTTGCCAAACGAATCCCGATATTACCTAGACGAAACGCTGGATAGTGACGGCCTTCTTTGTGGTGCTCGCCAAGGTGAAAGCTTCAATCAGAAACCTCGCTTCCAATCCCCAGTCATTCGCGAATCCAGATCGATGTTGGCTTGATGGGTATGACTGGGTTATCAACAAAACCCCTGTGCAGGGGCTGGCTTTGTTGCAATTCCGGGGGCGGACGGCTACCATCTCCCCACCATTGGTCTAGATTTGCTTGACATTTTCCTTCTTTTTACCCCTTTTCCTTTTCCTATATATTTTTTTATTTATTTCCCCCTTTTTTCCTTTTTATTCCCTGTTCATTTTTTTATTGGAAAAGCCAAGACCGCGGGGTGAAATTGGGGACAGTGTTAAGCTACAAATGGGTCTTTTTTTGGGTTATCTAGTACATATTTCCTTTGCTTGTGTATATCAGACCCCTTGTGTCCTGTTTGGGTATTAATCTTGATTGCGTTCATTGCAAGTAACCATTTTCTCCCATTTTCCTTCACTTCTCTGGAATAGATTTTTCTTTTGTCTTTTTCTCATACTTTCCCAACATCCCGTCTGTTCCTTTAACAATTCCCCATCTTGACCAACCAGTCATCCAACAAATTTTGTTTCCCCGTGAGACTTTGCGACATAACCCGCGTCCGGGGTCGTCCCGCACCACTCGTCATTGGTCTCAGCCACGCTGGGCCGTTTTACGATTCGGTTCCCACCATTATTTCAACAGTAGTAGCGTGTTACTCTGACAACAGGTTTCCTGCTACATACTAGGAGATACTGACGCTGGGCGATTTACTGTACGACTTTTGGGCAAATGTGATTTAACAGTTCGTGGGGTACCAACGGGCGCCTATTACTGATACGCTGCGTGGTGCCTGACTGGTCGGTTGCCATGGCTGCGAAACAAAGAAGTGTGATGTATTTCCTGCAACATGGTTTCAGTACATTCGGATGTTTCCTTGCGCTGAACAATTCAAAAGGAAAAAAGAAGGTTACTTATTCCTGGGGGCATGATGACGTTGGTTGGCAGTTTAACTGATTTAAGCGCGGTAGGCGCCTAAGCGGCGACCCTTTGTAAACGGCACCATCCAACAACTAACCAGGATGGCGGGAGTTCCCATTGTCAGAACTGACACTTCAAATTCCTTCCTTTGATAAGCAATTGTTTCGAACATGGAACGGTGCATGTTCGCGAAACAACAACGAAACCCACGAAGCACAAAACAGCATCGGGTGATTTCTGGGGAAGGTTCAGACCGCTATTTTTTGTTCCCCGAACTTTAACCTGTTTTCTTTAGATGCCAAACGGTGACCCGCCGCCCTACATCCTCGATTGTCAAATCCCGACAAAGCGGAACTTATACGGTGGCCCCCTGCTGTCCTGCTACCGATAAGCATTTCTTTTATAGATTCAGCAAAATCCTAACGGCACCCGCCGGGACGATTAGTAGGATGAACCATCTTTTCGAGACTGACCTCCGCCATTTGAGCAAGGCCACTAGAAGGAGCATGACATATCACGAGACAACTAGGCTAAACGCGATGGTAACTACCGCTGTAAATAGTATGAAAACTTTCAATCTAATTTGTTTTGAACCTGATCGTCAAAGCACTGACCTTAGCACTTGGAAAAAATAGAACAAACATGGCACCGTGTATCAGGACTAGTTCGGTCTTCGTGGGGATTACCGCTGCAGACAATAGGGTGATGTATCTCGCGCTTCCGAAACTGACCTTCGCATCGAGGAGGCAAAGGATAGCAGTGCGATGTATATAAAAGGCCGTGTTGCGTCTTATTCTAAGTAATCCTCTAGGCTGGCCCTATTTCACGGTTCTCGGGTCTTAACCAAATCTAACGGTGCGAACTCGGCCCTGGCGGTTGGAGTTTATCAGAATAATAGGTGCGTACCCGGGCCTTTCGTCTGGGAGCTAATTGTTCCCTGAGTTTTTTTCGCTGTTGGGTTGTACTGACTATGATACTATTACCGTGTAGTGTTCCTCTTTTTCTTCTTGTTCCTTTTCGAATACTTACATACCAGCAGACGCCGGCGTCGCGAAAATATAGTTATTGGACAGAACATATTCCGTACATGAAGTCGTTTTCGATAAAGCAGTTATGCTTCCGTGTTTTGCGCTCAGATGTTGTGAGCATCCCTTTCACTACGGTCCAGATAGATGCTACTGTAACCCCATAATCTGCAGCACACGTTGCGTCTCTTATCCCCCTCCGTTAAATTCCATTCCTTGTTACCAATGTCTCCGAAATATCTTTGTCGTCCTAGGCCTTACACCCATGCCACCGGCATTCGAGCATCTTCCTCCGGGGACACACATACAAGACCCTTGGATTATCGAAAGGATAATCGATATGTATCGTGCAAATCGCGCCATGGCAGCTTCTCAGGGATTCTATGATCCGCAGTATTATTTCACTTTGAGTGGAACGTCGATGAACTATGTCTCCAGCTTTTTTCATAACAGACGTGAATACCCCCTAGCGATCCACGGAGGATTGATTTATACAGGCCATTCTGGCTTCACCAACGGCTTCGGGAATCTGACCGGCAGCGCCAGCGGCGGATTCCCTCCATATCCCCAGGGCCCACACTCGTTGGGTATGGTCTCTATGGGGCCTTCAAATACTCCCGTGCCATACAATCCAGAACTTGCTTCATTCTCACCGTCTACTGCACTTACCGATCGAACCGTTCAACCATCTCTCCACCATCTAGCGGACGTTGCAGCCCGAGGGCCCTACAACTTTGTTCCCAATCAGCAGCATAATATTCCTGGAGACATAACAATGCAAGAAGAACATATGACCTCAGAAAACCCACCAGCTGAGCAAGAAGTCCCTCACCCTCACCAGCCATTGTCAAACGTCTATCATGACATGGAACATGTCTATCGTGATATGGAACATGCCTATCTACAGCAATATGGAAGTGGAGATCTGTCAGCATCGCAAAGGCCGACTATGACTGCAACCTTTTATTCCGCGTCACCACAGACCAATTATGGTATGGGCAATGTCAATTCGCAGCAGTATACAGCTGAAACTCAAATCATGTCCAATTCCCAGCCACAAAATATCGGCATCGATCAGCTCGAGGGGATGTCACATGGCGAAAACTTCCCCGCAAACTTCCAGGAAAACCAACCTCTTGAACAACGTTATTATCAAGACTCGAATCTTTCTACAACCATACCACAACACTTCCAGGGAAGTCAATATCTTCAACAGCTTGATCTAAACCCGAATATTCCTGCAAACCTACCACAAGAGGACCGTGGTGATACTGTAGATGCTGAAATGGAAGATGAACCGGACTCTACGCAAGCAGAGAATGTATCAAGCACTTGTGGAAATGAGGAGGAAAGGGAAGGAGCAGACGTGGCATCGCCTAATTTAGAAACGGATGAAAATGAAGCCTCAGAGGTCGAATCTGATCCACAATTTAATGATGAGATGGAAGAAGGTGAGCAACCTGGGCCGGGAAGCGATGGTCCGTCCGCCGCTCAAACGGGAGAAGGTGATTCAGAGGAAATGAGCCATCCGCAAGGGTCTCAGACAACTGTCGAGGATGACGGAGATATAGCCGATATACCTGACGGGGAATCGATGAGCCCGCAGGAGGGCTCCGAGTAGCAGGAGGCGTTATCGTACGATATCTTTCTTGAATTGTTATATTGTTGAGATTGTCATTATGGGATTTTTGGCTTTCATATGGGCGGGAATTTTGCATTTTGCATTTTTCGGTTTTAAATTCTTAAATTTTTTTTTTCTTTGAATACTCATATTCATATTCGTCTTTTCAACTACTAATATATATATGTGATGACGACCACAATGATATCGATTAACTTTCGCAGGAATGCTCTTTTTGATCTTGGGGATACAGCATATTTCGCCATTCCAACCCTCTTCCCATGACTCTGCTTCAATCTCTATCAATATCCCAACTCTATTTCTACCTTGCTACACCTCTTCACATTTTCTCAGAGTCGACAAGGCCTCGGCCTGCCAATATCCGCGCCAAGACCAGCCGGGTGGAACGGAAGCGAAACCACGTGACACCACTCCTCCCGAGGTCTCGGGCAGGGCTTGCAAGGTTTTTACGAGAGGGGCGGAACTCGGCGGAAACACTGGGTTCCGCAACCTGTGACGCCAATGATATTGTATCCCGATGAAAACATCACCAAAGCACAACTGTCATTGAATGCTCGAGAAATACTCTATCACAACTGTTCTTGCAGAAGAACGAGCATACATAGATGCCTTCAAATGTTCAATTGAAGCATGATTTCAAGCCTACCAAATACGTCAGCGGGATAATGAAGTCTACAGACGCCGCCCATCATCGGCAGCGGGCTGACTGATTTGATACAGTGGGGGCGATTTTCCAGGTTTATCAGTGGGGTTCTTTCCTCCCTCGTGGTCCCTAGACTGCAATGGGTCCTACACGGATGGATATGTTGCCGCCCTGCAGGGCCACGGGCGGTGGACTTGCAGGGGGGAATTGGAAAAATTTTTATTTATTGGATATAGACAGGAGGCTGACTATATCGATGTTCTTTTCTCTCTCTTCTGTTTTAGATTTTTGTTTATCTGTTTGTTCCCCAGATGTTATGGGGAGTGAGCGTAGCTCGGGACATTAAATGGTAGTAGGGGATTCATTACAAAGCCCTTACTATATCGTCATCCCTTTCCTTTCGTTTTGATATACCAACAAGTCCCACGGGATTCCAACACACATTGACACCTCCCGTCGCTCACGACTCCCCCGCCAAAACCACCATTCAACGTCATCCCGTCTCTAAACCACCACCATGCCTCTGATGGAAGGCTGCTCGCTGGGCACCTGCCCCCTCTCCGCCAGCATCTACCAATACCGCCCCTCCCTCCCCGCCAACGCGGTCTTTATCGCCCTCTTCGCGCTTTCAGGCACCCTGCACCTCCTTCAACAGCTCCTCTGGCGCACCAACACCTCCTTCACCATCCCCATCCTAATCGGCAGCATCGGCGAAATAATCGGCTACGTCGGCCGCATCATGCCCTACCACAACCCCTTCAGCATGAACGGGTTCCTCATCCAGATCTGCTCGCTAACCATCTCTCCGGCCTTCTACACGGCGGCCATCTACTTTTGCATCGCGGATATCGTGCGCTTGTTTGGCGGGCGGGAGACGTCCAGACTAAAACCGAACCAGTATGCGTGGATTTTCATCCCATGTGATATTATCAGTTTGGTACTGCAGGGACTGGGCGGTGGATTGGCCAGCGTGGCTACGCAGGAGAAGAAGGATGGCAGCACGGGGACGAACATCATGATTGCCGGCCTGGCGTTTCAGGTGTTTAGTTTGCTGATGTTTATTCTGTTGTTAGCCGAGTTTATGGCGCGGGTGTATAAGCGGGGTTACCTGTGGAGGGATGTGAATAATGACTACGAAATGAAAGTGGGAGGCGTGAGGAGTGGACGGGCGGCGCGGATGCGGCTGTGTGCGTTCTTTGGAGGGTTTTTGTTGGCGATTTTGTGCATTTTTATACGCTGCGCGTATCGAGTTGCGGAGTTGAGTAATGGGTGGGATGGGGAGTTGATTCATGATGAGGGGACTTTTATTGGGTTGGAGGGAGTGTAAGTATTTTCTACCTTGCCATCTTTCTTATGTCTGGTACATTCTTTTGTGTGGATAGAATGCTAACTTTTTGACTCTGTTGTAGGATGATCGTTGTCGCTGTATTCTCTCTCAATGTTGGACATCCGAAGATGCTGACCTTGTAGATTACTCTTTCAATGCTTATCTTGCTAAATATACCTATCAATCAAGTTTCAGTGAGAGAATAATGACTGCCGATGCAGGTGTCTTCGACTCATGATGATTGCTATCCCCTGCGTCATTGCGAAAGATCGGCAACTTGTGATATATTTGACATAGGAATCCATCGTTGACACTAACGCAGAAACTTACGTCGACGGACGACAGGCGGATAGTCCCCCTTGGCAATATTTATAGAAGCCCTCCAACATCTTTCCGTCCAGCAACATACCACACGGGACGGCCACCAATTCAAGCTCCCCAGCATGCTTGCTCTCCAGATCGAAAGTGCATTTGTTTGTCGTTAAACACTTGCCCAGAAAGGACAATGTTAGCCACATTACCAACCGTCTTTCCGTTTGGAACACCATTTCGCAAGTGGACTTGGTTTGGGGATCTGGGTTTTCTGCTGACTCAAGCAGTTTCGGGGGCGCTGCGAGTATTTCCTTCTTTCGGGCGACTTGTGTGCATTTTCTTTTGAGCGTAAACGTGAACTCCAAAACACACGTGGGTGACGTTAATTCCTGCCGGAAACGCACGACAGCAAGCATCGCCATACGTTCAATCAGCGGCACGGCCCAGCGGCTTTACCTATTTTCAGACGGCTGTGAGTAATGCACAGCTCCTCGACCTGGGTCTGGACTAATATTCTTGCGTTGTAGAAGGATACGAAAGCACCGCTTCGTCCGGCCGGTGGAACTTAAGACGAACACAGTATGCTTTACTTGACCAATGTTTTCAGTAATTTGATAGGCAGAGAAATGGGCGGATGGATGAAAACATCCATGACAAGGGACACGGCATTTTGTTATCACTTGGGAAATTTGACATGTGCATATATGCATGCTTTATGCAATCTAGAAAGTTGGCCATTCATGTCACATGAGATATGTGGCACATCAGGCAATTTTGAACATTTTGACTGCATCTGAGTCTATCTGCTGATGAAATCAGTGAATCATCTCTCATTTACAGTAATCAACAGATGTGATCACCTTTTTTGAAACTGAGGTTTTGCTGAATGCCATGATACAGAGTATGTGGAAGAGTGATGTTACATTCTCACTACATGTCTACTCTAAACACGGGCAGACATGAGAATTTCAAAACTCAAGGGTTGAAGCAGACTCTGTTCAGGAATAACTGATGAGCTCTTGCTTTGTGAGCTTTTAAAAGCAAAGCAAAGATCAGACAATGTAGGTTAGAGAAATTTCTCCTTTCAATGAAGATTTTCTGAGCACATAAGATTCAGTGCAACAAAGCTAAAGCTGGTGTCATTATGAGAATGAAGTCAAGTACGCTCTTGTCTTCATAATAGTTCATACATATTATAGGCGTGATGACAGTTCAGAGGAAGAAGAAATCAAGTCCAAGCTCAAGATGAAAAGCATGTTGGCATATTATTTCTCCATCAATTATGTTTTTGGCTTGGGCGTTAGTATTTCTCGCATCATTGGCAGTGTCCTTTCTCAAAGGACAGCTAATGGCTTCACTCCTCTCTGGATCTGTGACGGGGATATGAATCTTAGCCCATAAATTTCAACAGAAAAAAGGTCATTTCATACCAACAGTGGCCATGATATACGGTATGTTTTTGGGAAAGGGCACAAAGAGAGCGAGCAGCTGGTTACCGTCTCATAAAGCAAACCGCTTCGAGCCGTATGTGCAACGGATAAAAGGAAAGAAAAAGGAAAGAAAGAACAGATAGTTCCCGCAAATCTCAGACTTAGCTTTGTGAAAAGCTAGATATGCAGGCGGTTCGTGCCGCTACAAAAAGAAAAGCTGCCATATTTTGCGCCGTTGCAAAGGTGGATCCCTACCCGGCCCGATACGCCTCTCCTTCCTTCAAAGACTCTGCGTAGTGATACGGCATCGTCAATATGCGGGGTATTCAAGTGCAGATCAACTGTCTTCCTTTCCTTCCTTTCCGCCGGACTTTTGTTTGTTGTTTTGATGGCCTATGATATGTTCAACATTGAAGCCCAAAAGATGACGGAGGGAGAGAAAAACAGGGGCTAGCAACTACTACGGATAAAGATCGCGCATTTGATAGTTCTCCCTTTATAGAAAGAACTGTTTTGAAGCGAAGAGGAGATGGTTCAACTTTTGAAACAAGCCTGTCAGGCACAGCTCAGCACAGAAAGACAGAAAGAAGAAAAGTGTTTGAGATGCGTGATGACAATGCAGTCTGACGAGCTAGTTTAGAAACCATTGAACCAAGAACTGAATCAAAGCGGGGAAAGTTATGCACAGGATAACGTCCTGTTCACGTAGCAAGGATTGGGCTGTCAGCCATCATCATCAACCAGGGTTAAAAGACGAGGCGTTCACTTCCTAGTTAACCACGTTTTATCAGCCCCAGCTAACCCCGCCAAGGGATTATTTCTCCCCGCAATATGGGACGTCGTTTGGCATCTATGGCAGCATGGTTTCTTGCTGGGGTTGGGACTTAGGGGGCGCGTAATTGAGATTGGTGATGGGGCCCTTTTTGAAAAGACAAGGATAAAGACAATATCAGAAGGAAGCAGAGCGTGAGGAAGAGAAAAAGCCACGTTTTTCAATAATAATCAGGATAATTAATAACTGGATGAATAAAGGTTGAAATTGTCAAAATAGTTTCACTAGTGTTGTATGCTAGCACTAGCAGGGGCAGCCAGATATTAACCGGGGGGCATTACTGGTAAATGATTTCGTACTATTGGAACAATTTGTTGATCTTGATCTCCAACCTCAATAATAATGATTATAACCTGGAGTAGGAAGGTCAGAGAGAGGCCTGTGAAAAAGAAGTCCATACTCACCGAAGCCATCTTACAGGCTTGACCTGCAAGCCACGAACCAGACCGGCCCCCTGGATGTAGGCTTTCGCGAGCCAAATTTGATTATTATTATTGTTGACCTCGTCCGGAAGGTGAGTCATTGGCGGCTATGGCTTAGGCCCGCTATCTCGCAACTTTCTTGAACGTTATAGTTCATTCAACCGAGCCACGGATGGCTTTTGCAGCGCTATCGAATTGGCCAATTTTGCGGGGGAGGGGCGAATAAGAAAATACGGCCTTGGCCCAATTCCACAGAGGGCCAAATGAGCATTCATGGCATCTAATTGGTGATTTCGCAGAAAGACTTTAGACATGGAGGGATTGCAATCCATGTGGCATGGCTGCCTCGTGGTTTCAGTTTTGCTGAGGACAAAAAGACAAGGGAGAAAAGGAATAATGAAACATCGCCAAGCGATGACAAGGCCGCGGTGGAGGGTTTTAATCTTTTATTTCTTTTGTTTCTCAGAAAACCCGACTTGATCGGGGTGTCGGTTCTCTCAGCCTGATCGCCTTTGAGTTCACACCACTCATGCTAAAGACAATAATAAGTCACAGCTAGCTGGAAGCTATTCCATCACAATCTTCCTGGGCACATCGCCGCCCTGCTGAAAGTGGGGTGGTGAGCACTGAGGGATTGAAAAATCTTTGCGACAATGGGAGAGCGGCGAGATGATGCTGGGCGTGGATCCAATGCCGTCGGGCAAAAGCTGTATCTTTGCCGTCGAGCCTCTCTCTCGGGATCAACTCCATCCCGCTTGGCAAGATGCGAAAGCAACCGAAAATTCCGAGGCGGGAATCATCAGCAAAGTACTACTGCGTAGTCTCAGCATACGGAGAAATCGCGAGATGATCTGTGATGATATATACATCAATCACCGCATTGCGGTTTTACTGCATACATCTACTACGTATCTGCAGGGACCAGTGAAAAAATAAAAAAGCGGAGAGGGAAGAATAACATCTCTCCGCTCTTTAACCAATTTATGTAGGTACGTTTATTAATCCTAATGCCGTAGCACATCAACGTGTAACTGCGGACTAATTCAAGTGCTACAACTTCTTGCGGGTTAGAGCCCCACAGGAAAATATCCAATCCGTTGTTTTGTGTTGCCCTTCCCCCAATTTGACGTCTTGGTTTTCCCATGTAGTAGTATGAAAAATATTGTTCCCTCTATTTCCATACAGTATCCGGGTATATTACTTGCATCACAGCTCGCATTTGCACCTGCAGCTTGCATTCCACATCGCGGGAAAGAAACATCCCAAAGCCCGGAAATAGCTAGAGAAGACACTGGCTGTTTTGTCACCGCCTCACCAAATAATTGTCCCAAAGTTGTCGCGGTACAGTGACCGGCGCAGGTCTTCTATTTTAACCTTCCATCGGATATCAGTAACCGCCTTGGCTCAAACATGGGACGACGCCTTGCGGCCTTAACCTGTACATGCAGATGTCTGCCTCGGTACAAATTTGTCCGACAGCGGGAAGACGGACTGGCGGGATTGAGACCGGGAGCGGAAGAATGATATTATCGTATTCTTGGATTTTATTAGACGCGGTCTTATCTTAGGGTTGTGTATTATTATATTCCTGTATCTGGCTGCGTACTCCGTGTCTTCGGAAATATAAAAGAACAGGGGTTGATATATGCTGGTAGCTTAGCTCTGGGGTAAGCGGACAGGGATAACAGGGGTGGACAGTAATGGGGGTATGTGCATAGCGATGTTGCAAATAAAAACATGAACGGGGCGGTTATGGAGGATGCTCGCCCGCCCAGTTCCATTTGGCGGGGAGAAAAAATCAAAAAAAAATCGAAGCCTCGTTTTGGGAAATGGGAGGACTGTAGGAAATAGGGGTAGGATAATATGTTTTCTGTGAAGCTGGGGAGGGACGTAGGGTAGATGCATCTGCCGCTCGCACAGCATCAAATTTCTTTTTATTTTTGCCGAGGAGAGCGGAGGGGGAGGTTGGACGACGGGAGGGACGGGGAATGGATGGAAAGCGACTATTATCTTTATTTGTTTTATACGACATTTAGTGAGAAATTCTCCGCTATGAAGACATGCGCCGGGGTAAAGGGGGTATAAATCTCGTCTCGCGTTGCAGGAAACAAAAGGGTCCCGATATGATGGGAAAGAAAACCAGAAGGGGAGGAAATAGTGAATAATGAAACAGGCTTCGCCAGCTGATTATAAATGTTGTATGGCCGAAAAGGGACGTGTAAAGATTAAAAGGACAGTTAGTTGTAAGATAATTATGATTAGAGAGCCGTGAAGAAAACCACCGGACCAGACACATGAACCAAACTCCAACCGAGACTCCTATCATTAAATAGTGGAAAGCGTCATTGCCCGTCATCGTCTATCCCACATATGTGACGGTGGAGGGGGTCGTGTGTCGTTCATAGTGCTATCAGGCGAGACGTCGACGTCCTCCGCCGGCTCAGACGTAATTTCAATCGTTGTTTTCTGGTACACCTTGCCAAGCTCACTGAGCTCCAACGGCTGCACAATGTTATCGGTCGACCCGTCACAGTCTAGTTCGGTGTCAATTTCCGTCATCCCCCGTCGATGAAGCATGTTGTTATCCATGCGGGACAGTTTATTCTCGGCGGTGACAGTGGTGATGTGGCTCTGGCCCATACGGTGTGAGTGGTAGAAGCGGTCAACGTTGCTTGGTTCGGAGTCGAGGAGGAGCGCTTTTCGGGTCAAGGTATACATGATCACGTCTACGAAGCCCGAGCTGGCGATAACAGCGCCCGCGGTGCAAAAGTAGGTGACGCTTAACGTATCGCCTGTTGCGGTTGCCATGCGACCGGCTGCGAGTGGCAGTGATAAGACAATGTAGGCAATTGGATATAGAACCATATATCCGATGACTCTTTTGAGGCGGCGCAGGTGTTCGTTTTGCCCTCTCCCTAGGGCCGCAGACTGAGCAACTCGCCGGCGGATGTGGAAGAACAGCAGCATGTAGAGGACGACGGATCCGAATTCCGATACAAAAATCCAAACGTAATGCGTCCACAGTCTGTCTTTGTCGTAGACTTCGTCGATCCAACACTGAAAATGGGGGAAAGAATATGTTAGCTTGTAACTCGTTGGACAGGTGGATCGAGATTCATGTAATTTCTTTCATACCCAAGCGCCAGAAGGGACGTATGCATGTTTTCCATGCCGAAGTGTAGGAATCAGCACTAGAACTGTTGCAAATGCCCAAACACCACACACGCATGCCACAAATTGGCGATGAGACAGTTTCCTCCCCATAAGCACGATTGCAAATGTATGAACAGCAATTGCCAAAACAAATAATCCGCTGGACGGGTCACCGATCTGTAGCAGCCATCCCTGGAGGAAGCATATAGGTGATTGGTTTGTTATTGAGTCTTTAACAGCCCAATGTAATGCCATCAAAAACCCAACAGCTTGTTGAAAATCCGCTAGTAGCAGGTTGTAGATCAGAATGATGTACTGATTGTATCCGATGTATGACTTGTAGTATCTCCGCCAGAAGATTAGACGGTAGGTGATGAATATAAAAAGCCCTGCTGTCGCTATTGTTGAAAGAAGGGAGGTTATTCCAACTGCGATGAGGCCTCTCCGGTGCTCTTTCGGCAGCGGATCGATTGTCAGCGGGGTGACTCGTCGAGGGGCAAGAGATCTCGCATCGAGATGGTTAGAAGGCGAAGACCCGTATGCCGCCCATAGCAACGCGGCAAGACTCATCCTGTCCAGCGATCTCTGCTCGGTTGCTGCTGTTGTGGGGTCTGGATGCTTCAATCAATCGGTAGACATCCGCATTTGAGGGTAGTAAAGCCCGCAAAGATATAAATAACGGCTATATCAAGTATAAATGATATGTCTTTCATAGAAGAGAGAATGAGAAAATAACAGTGACAATGACAGTCTGAGGACACAATTAATATCAAACAGATGCACACTGACTTTTGATATCGTCACACCCTTCTGATATAGTATTTGAAAGAATATTATGAAGATCCTTGGGGGGGTAGTGACCCTTTTTGTTCGATCCCACCAGGCCCGGGATGGGCCACCATAGCGGACCCTTGTCCAGCCCTGACAGGGAGGGTGTAAGAAGACCTGGCTGGGGAACAGGGGTTAAACATGCTAAGCTCACCTCGTATGCCAGTAGTTCCAAGAACTGTGGTGGAGTAGTCCATCGTCGTCGAAATGGCTGACTTGCAGCAAATAATGTCGATTATCACGACTGGACGGATTCATATCGGCTAAAGTCTGGCCAAGAGCGTCTGGAAATCACCAACGCTAGCAGTAGGTCGTGATACAGCCGACTATGTACCAAGTCGCAGGTTCGGTCTGCTGTTTTTCTGTGGTGTCAGGCTGTCCGGACTGTCAGGATTCAGCAGAAGGGCTGACCTTTGGCCGTAGAGTTGGAGATATCCTGCTAGCGGTCACTGTCTGCTGTGCCTACAATCCATGGATGCATAACAGAGTACTCTGTTTGCACACACACACACACACACACACACACACACATTTTCTAGTGCAAGGAGCATAATATGCTGACTAGACTGGGAATTACCCTGGCTCCCTGCATTCCTTCGCAGGGTCGGTTGCGGATCGGAGTTTGATATCCCACAGCGTTTGGATCCAGGAACCCAACGGCAGTCCAGGATGGCAGGATCGCAGTCAATAGTCGGATGCACAAACCAGGCATGTCATTGCCACCACCGTCTGCTAGAGGGGAGTTATCTTGTCGATTGGCCAGATGAGTTATGAACAGTTCAGAGTTTTCTACTAGGAACCTCCCCGGATTCTCCCCACTTTCAACACTGTCCGCGTTTGAAGATTACTAAACTTACCGAGCACATAACCTAAATAATAACCAATGGCCTTGAAAACCGCCAACGGGATAAACCAAATATCTCGTGTGTGCTGGGCCTCAAGCCACAGATGCAGTTGTTCCCGGTTCCATAGAATCAAACAACCCGCGGTCCTGAATGTCGGTCAAAAAGGCGGAAAATCCGCGTTTGTCAGTTCAAGCAAACACCGACTACTGTGAAAAGTTTATTGATATTGAATTCAAAATTGTCTCCGCTTTCGAGACTACTATTAAATGCGACATCAGAGCATGAACCCGAAATGAAATGATCCTCGTTGACTTTTGCCGCCAGAGGCTAACAACGGTGAAAGAGACGAGTATCCAGAACAAATGATTTACAGGACAAAGGGGATCAGCGTCTGCTAGACCCGATACACCAACACGTCCGGCCTGGTCAGTGATCCGTGAACAGGAGAGAGCAAATACAACTTGTGGTTGTATGAGCTCGTTATAAGCCGCAAGCGCCGATATTAGTACTAACTAAGGATATCTTGAGTCACTATTCCCACTTCAGATTGCTATCGATCCCCGCGCACTAAGCCCTTCATCTCATGATACTTGAGAGGATGGTAAGAGCATGTTATCCCTAACGTGACAAGTGCTCTGCTTACTGGCGACTGGTCTTGCTATCGCGATGGAAAGACGAAAGCGTATAGTTACTTCATAATCAGAGGTTCTGGGATTGCGCGATGCAGCACACCGGAACATGCACGTTCCATAAGGCTGCTACGGGTGCATATGCATCTTGAATCATGCGATCGTCGATAATCTGGATTCTATCAGTATGTAGCGACCGAGTCTAATAATAATACATACTCACCATCCAGCTCTTCGCGTGGCGGGACTGGAACCCGATATTTTAGAACAGCAGCTTGCACGCGTTCCTGAAGGGGATATTCCAATCGTGGTCTGCAAAGAACGGAATTTCCGATGAGGCAATAATTAGAACACGGCATCCATTGGTCACAGCGGTAATGATAGTCCCAGGCGGTCAACCTTTTGTTGCGCCTTGGATGTCGAAGAGGGCCGTGTGGATTCCGCGGAAAACAGTTAATTCAGGAAAAAATAAGGTCAAACAAAAGTCAAAGTTGAGATGCGATGAACTATTGCTGTGATCATCATGGTCAGGATAAATAACAACTACTGCCAACTGGTACCAATTTCAACACTGCAGACGCCGCAGAGTCTTAAGTCCGTCCTATCCGCCGCCAAGGGAGGATGCTGAAGGAGGGATCGCATGGCAAGCAGGGATCATCAGCCGCTGACGGTCAGTTGGTTATTTCCTCGGACGTTGTTCTCCATGCTCTGACACTATCAAATAGCGACAGCATGGACTCAGTTTCGCATCTTCCTTCAGTACTCTATACTGCTAGAATAATATGAAGCGAAATGCGAACAATAATAATGAATCTTCTAAGGTCAACCAACCTTCATGACCGTCTTATCGACCGACGACAAGTGATCCCGATCTTGCGGGGCGACCTCGGCAGGGGAACGATCAATCGTCTCCTATCATAACCCACTTGTGGAGCAGGGTTCGAGACCGTTCTAGCGAGTTGAACCCAGCTGCATTTTTGCGGAGAAGCCTGAGGATGAATGGCAAATGCCCCTCGAATTCCGTAAAGATCTTCAATGATGCCAGGGGACCCCGGTGCTGACGGAGTCGACAGCGTCGCAGCTCTGGAGCGAGACTACCAATGGGGTAAAAGATTGATAAAGCTAGCGCATCATTCTTCGTATTTGAGGAGCCCGGTGCGGCTGTTGAGAGCCTCCTTTGTCCAGCATTTTCCTTCAGTGCCGGGGAGGAAACAGGGGAAAACCGCCAGGAGAACCAATAATATCAAAAAAAAGCAAGATTTACACTTTTAATTATCAACTTCTCTCAGCTACGAAATGATTGGCTATAGTGGAGGATATGAAAAGAATTCCCAAGTGGTGGGGGTCATCATTATCATTGACAACACTTTCAGTTGTACTACAAATTATCTGTGCCAAAGCGTTGAGAATCAAGGTACCTTTCAATGCAAACCCGGCATAACAGCGCCAATCTCGCTCACTACACGCCTCTCGCTTGCCCCGTCTTCTCGCCGCCACTGCTGTCTTCAGACCAGCTTTTACCTCAACATACGCATCTCTGTGTGTCGGCTCACATGAATGACACGGCACAGGCCATATGGGGATCAGCCAGAATGCATGTGCAATATTGGTATCCGCGCCACCGTCAAGAAGCAACTGAACAATCTCAACATGTCCACGCTCCATTGCCGCCTGTATAATCCTCCCACAGCGGAAGTGAGTTGATACACTGTGCATGCTATGATACGCAGCGTTCGCATTAGCGCCATGTTTGAGAAGCTTCCTGACGATATCAGCGTTGCCGCGTTCAACTGCCCGCGCAAGAGGAGGCGTAAAAGCTGTCGCTGTAAATGGTTCTGGGCCTCCAAGACCGCACTCGGGCATAAGAGGAGGGACGGGCACATCTGACTCTTCAAAGTACACCGAACGTTGGCAAGCAGAATATTCATAATCGCAGTTTCATGCTTCTCCACGGCCAGACAAAGCGCTCTAGTTGAATCCACCCGGTCAGTCTTCTGCACAAGGATGCGAACAAGTTCTTGATTCCTTCTCACTGCCTTCACCAGCGCAGGCCCATCAGCTTTTTCAGTGGTGAAATTGGCATCAGCACCGTTGTCCAGGAACATCCTGACTAGATCGAGTCGTCCGTGCTCTACAGCCCATTCTAGTGGGGTGAGATTGATCACGTACAGCGTATCACTATCCGCTGGGGCTTGGTTATAGCAAAGAATTGGGACGTTTAGGCTCAAGTCTGTACCGTACTCGAAAATCTATGAGAACACATGCTTGCCATATCCAGCTGCCAATGCAGCTATCAGAGCTTCCTTCCTCTCCGCTAAAGGAGGTACCGTGCTGACTAGATTGAAATCGGCAGGCGGAAGTGTCGAAGAGCTTCGTTTTATGGACCATAGACCTGAGTATCCATCAGGCAGGCGACCAGGAGATATTTCGGTTGTGAAACAATTCTTGAAATAAAATTGATATGACGTTGGCTCCCACACCAACACCAACTCCCACCCGTCATCTTCAGGTTGGTATGAGGAAGCGTTATCTGGGGCGTGCATTTCACTATTACTCTTCTTGACCCTGCCAGTTTGAAGCCTACCAGGTGTGCCCCATTCTCTGTACACGATTTCTTTCTCGAAATTTTGTCTCACCTCGGGCCACTTATAGCTGGGAGTCTCGACCCAGAACACAGTCATGGCGTCATCGGGCTTGAAAGAGGTCGTATGTTTCCGCTGGAGAAGCTTGTGCCAGTTCACGTCGTTAAAAAATTGCGTGGGCCTTGACCTCAGATGCCCCGTTTGCACCCAGGCGCTTTGCGAGATTTTTGTCAGGAAGACCAGCCAGAATGCTTTTGGCACTTGACCGAAGCCCTTCAGGGAGCACTGGGGCTTCTTCGCCAGAGATCCTGAAGTGTCGCTTATCGGCATCCTGGTGGAAGAAAGGGGGTAGTCCGGTCAAAATCTCATAGAGTAAGACCCCCAAAACCCACCAGTCGACTGCTCGGGTGATCTCTTTGTTCAAAATGAGTTCTGGGGCTGGATACTCCGGAATACCAGGCATGATACGGTCGCTGTCCTTCCTCCCCAGTCCAAAAACACCAGGTTGCATAGACTGAGGTGACCAAATGAGTCCAAATATATATTCTCTGTGCTCAAATGTGTGAGAATTATCTGCTTGCCATGCAGATAATCCAGGACAGAAAGGAGTTCACCAGCATAAAACGCAGCCTTGTTAACATCAAAGTGCTGTGCCCGTTGAAGGTGGTAGAAAAGTTGACCATCGCTGGCTAGTGGTGAAAGCAAGCTCATACCTTCAGGTGATTTGAAAGCGAATTTCAGCGGTGCGATAAACGGGTGTTCGAGGCTTTCTAACATTTCAGACCCAGTATCAGCGTCCACTGTGGGAATGGTCTTCATGCCATAGCTTCGCCCAGTATCATCTTTCTCAACATAGACAAAATCCCCAGAACCCATCTCACTGTGAACGAACCATTGACCACGTCGATCTCCTGAGCGCGATACCTTTTTCAAGGAATAAGATACTGTAAGCTTCTTTTTTTCCGGTGCCATCTTGAACCGGTACCCATTGATCGCCACCAGCCCAAGATCCTCCAAAAGGATTCACCCTGACAAACCCAAGAGGTACGGCCTGATATCCTGCTGAAGCATCTGAGTACCTAGCAAACAGATGCACGGTCAGTTCCGAAAAGCGAGAGACCTCAAAACAAAAGTCCCGGCCATTTTTAAGCCCGGAGAATAAAACCGCGCTCTTTCTTCCAATCATGCTACAACCTTCTGCCTCTGTAGAGACGCGAAAGTTGTCAAATTCCATAACTGCATGCATAAGGCAGCCATCGCCCGTGCGAATTCAGACCAGGCCAGTCTTTGGATAAACCTGGTCCTTGGTACCCAGACCCTTCATAAGGCTCTGGTATGCTTAGGAGCTTAGCATAGCCAAGCCTAACAGACAATATACCCGTTTCAGCGGCCTGGGAGGGAAAGACAATGTCAGAGGCGTCTAGAAGAATTAGTTAACATTGGGTTTATTTTCAAGGCTTGTTTCCAATTTGAAGGGGGGTTAGAGGGAATGGAGTGGGTAGGAGATGATTCCGATCCAGGTGTACGTATACGTGCCATGCTCTTCCTGCCTGCGAGAGAGCTCCTGGAGAGATTCATTCCACGAGAGCATCTCATTTGTACGTTTGATTGTCTCAGGATCATGGGCTGATCCCTCGGTTTCTGTGGAAAATTAGTAGGGAACAGGCTTATAAGAATGATGGGAGAGCTGGATTTACGTTACTTTCGTCCAGATGCTCGGACATCAAGTTCTGCATTGTTGGTCAACAGAATCCTAAGTCGGGCGCGTAGGAACAGACTTTTTAAAGTCAAAACGCTCAATAATCAGCTAGCTGGCTTTATCCATGGTCTTCCCATTCGTCAGACCTGTACAAATTAGCCGGGTTGCAGTAATCAGTCAACCTGGAAGAGACCGGGCCAGATGGACACCCTTGGATTGCCACTGGATAATCTACTGTTACCTGTAGATATGCTCCATGTTTTCTTATACAACAAGGCTGACGTTCACTATCTATCCTCTAAAAACAAGCTCTTTCTATCGAACTAACCTCATCGGTCTTTAAAACTAATATCAGCTTTGTGTACCCAGGATCCGCCATTTATATATGGACAAGCGCTCTTATCTTCAATTATAGGTTATCTGAACCCTGATAATATACATTTACAAACAACCTCCAATAAATTACTTGATAATAGTCATTATGGAAAGAGAGACCTTGGGCTTACAGTGCCTTAATCCATGGGGACAAAGATATTATTCGTCATCGCCGCCGCAGGATGCAGACCTGTATAGAAATACTAAGCGTCCATTAATCGTCCTTTCACATACAGCAACAGAAGCCGCTTGGTTAGAGATTTCCTCTTGCTGTCATGCCTTAGGCTCTCCGTCGAAGGATTGGAAACAACCGTGCGCATCTCGGGCCTTGTCAGCTACTTGTTTTCTTTATAAGACTCCGACTTCGCAAGGGATTTTCCTTCGGCTTGTCAGTAGACAGAATGGAGCTCTCAACACACACGCCTTGATGAGAAAGTTTCTACGTACGAATAGGAGTCTGAGGCGGCATCGCGCCTGTCCCGACTCGTTAAAATAACATACCTATCTCGTGGAGCAGCATTCACGGCAATCTGCCGGGCATTCATGGACGTTGAACAATTCGGAGACATAGTAAGAGACATTGACCCAGACAAAGAAATCTACAATTAGTGTGGGCGACATTTGTTGTCATTGTAGTATTAGTACGCGAACGTTGCGGTAGCATGGAATCGACAAAAGACAGTCCATCCCACACTCAAGTGTTGTGGAAAGAGTCGATTACCGGCAAGCATGTTAAGTTCAACTGTATATTCAACGTGGTTCTCATGGCCGTCCTCATCGCCGCCTTTGTCACTACTACTAGGAGGGCCATAGAACAAGAAGCTTAGGTGGATGTACTTTGATCGGTGTTGGATATTCCCCGCAAAAAGGACAAAAATTTGTGGCTCAAGGTAAGTCTCAACCCTTACAAACCGGCTCAGTACCTGTCTTACGTGGTTTCTCGCTTGTCCAAGAAAGTGTCTTCAAGTTGATGACTGAATCCACAGTATCGGACGTCCCACTTCTCCATCGACATTCCAGGTGAGCTGACTCCGGGATCGACATTCACCTGCCACAAGTAAACAGAGTAACTAAGGCTTATCATCTGCTTGAGGTAAGTGAAGGTCACCCTAAACGAAAACTAATCGATCGATCTAGTGTAGTCTGCAAAGTTTGATTAGTCTCAGGTTTGACTGTTGTATTGGGAAGGCAAAAGTAAAATGGATTTATACCTCCAAATGCCCCCATATTTATAAAATAAGTACTTCGGATTTGAAATTCAAATAAAAGGAGGGCACCCGCAACCGCCCGCAGAAGGCACACAGTAGTCCGTGATTGGATGCAATCGAGTCGATGTACCTGGACAACGTGAAATCCTGTATAGGAAGCAAGCCACCGGAAAAAAAAAGGCAGACATGTCCTCAATACTTAGTAGAAGATTCGCTCAGCCAGAGCATGCTTTATTGTTCTTCTAAGAGAAGAACTGTGTAAAGAGGCAATCCCTGATATATTTGCGAAAAAGCATAGCTTCGAGAAAAGAATAATCTAGTGCCTTGAAACCCCTTAGCACATCGAGGCCTCATGTGCCATTAATAGTTCAATTGCCGCTTCACTAAACATCGGGCCTAGAGCGCAATTCCAAGCTAGGCATGTGAAAGTATCATCGATGGCGAAGCCTTTTTACCACTGATATATTCGTACGTTGTTCCGGCCGCATCGTGAAGCGAAGAGGTTTCCTTCGGTTACCTACAAAGAAGACGTCCGGCGTTTCCCCCACGGCGTTGTCAGTGCCACCTGCTCCAGATTGGACTTGAGGAGAGGGGTCTACCTTCGTAGCTGCCTTGGTATATGTCACATATTGAATGTGGTTCCGCAGGTGTCTCGGCATTAGTAAGGGAAAGAAAAAGAACATTGGGGACAATGCTGTGAGAGATGACTGCGTCTTTGTGTGGGACTCAAAAGGAAATCAATGAAGTTTCTACCAGGACACGAAGCCATAAGGGTGTTGAGAAACCTCTGAAATCGACCTCTAAACCACGTTTTGAGCAATGCGTCCCAAGGCTCATCTCCTCAATCAATGCAAAGAGACACAGTCGAGACGGTAAACTGCAGCAGTGAGAAGGTTATTCGGCAGTCAAAGCCTATACTCATTCTTTCCCTGCATCGACTCTGTCCCTGCTGCAAACCCTATCCTCATATTTGTACCCAACGTCACAATTTCTGGTTTCTCTGCAGAAAGAACCCAAGCAGCGGGCTGTAGTAAACCCAATTTCGCTGCAAAGAAGAAGAGCATGGCTTATAATTTGGCTCCGTTCCAGCGCAACCGCCTTAACTCTGATGGTTCTGGGCGCATGTCGGATGATGAGGGCCGATCAACATGGCTGATATCTCCAAACAAGAGCCCTACTGCTAGATCATAGAATTCTGAATGGTTGCTGAGCTTAATCCTCTCTTGCGCAGGTAATAGCGGACTATTTTTTTTCAGGGATTCATTCTTCGTGCGGCTGCATTAGTACTAGTAGTATATTGTGTCATCCCCCGGTTTACCATTTGGACAGCGCAGACCTCCCTGAAGTAAATGTATGAGTGGCTTCAAGAGTGATAATAATATTCAGTAATAGTAGCGATACTGTTCAAGACGTCAATATCAACTTGAGAGAAGTTGAAAACAAAACGAGAAAATGATTTGATGTCGAGATGCTTACATACCTACCATACTTCAATAGGACTAGTGGACAGTGGTTATATCCACCTCCACCGTAGCCTTCTTCCTTTCTTGATCTTCCCCCTTCACAACATCTTCAAACTTTCATATGACTCTGTCACTGAAGACATTATGTTGTCAGACAAGAAAAGTGTAAAATGCCTAATTGACTTTGAACGATAGCAATTCTGCTAACTATTGCTTTAACCAGATATGAGCTTCAATTGATTCTGCAATGCAAGGGGACTGTGGGCAATGCCACACCGCCAGTTCCCAAAAGACCTTCCCCTCTTTCAACTTTGACACTACTTTTGAAGCTTCATTCTTATTCGCAAAAAGAGCGTCAAAGATAGACGTCCAGTGGAGCCTTGTGGACGCGGCGCCTGGAGCGGGCTTGTGCGTTGGCAAGCAAAGGTTGATCGACCCATCGCCGCCGGAGGTTTTCAGGTTCATCGTCAATATTCTTGCTGTTCCATCAATCAGGATTCTTCATGAGATGATCTTCACCTGAAAATGATAACCGCGGCAGCCATGCAAGCAAGACCGTTAGATATCCCGGGGCCCCGCCTCTCAGTCCACTGATAACTGGGACTTCGGATGCTCAAGGGTTTTTGTGAAGATGGCAGTCAATTTGCCAAATACTACTATGATTACATTGTTTCCAGGAACAGCTGAAACAAAGCCTCTTTCTAAGAGGGCTTTTTTTTTTCAATCCTCTACGCTCTACATACTTTAGCCACAGAGTCATTGGATGCTTGTTGAATAAGGCCATTGATTACCCAGAACGTAATAAACTCTCCGTGTCCTTGCATGCTTGCCTCATGCCAGCTGCAGGTTGGAATGCGCAAACGGCGCCCTCCGCACCAATGCCGGCTGTATGGTAAGATCGGCCTCGCTTCTCCGCTTGGCACATCCTGTGGACCTCCTCCGGCCCGAGACCGACAAGAAATCCCACAACCTTGGAACACCCTGGATGTCTCGAGTCTGGTCAGAACGTGCCCAGAACTTTAATTCTATATTCGGAACCCGAAAGAGACAAGGTTTGATACTCATTGACTTTTTAAATTATGCCGTCCCTGGCCTCAGCAGTTTTAATCTTAAGCTTCGTGGGATCCCTTACATTTACGACATAGGATGGGAGAAATGCCTCATTTTCCTCCCTTTCTCTAATTATCAAGGAAACGATTATGCGCAATGGCCCTATCTCCTTGCGCTAAAGATGCATCTTCTCAAGGTAGATGCGGAGCCTCGACTTTCAACTGTCTCCTCGGCGACTCCAAGACGTTCTACCAGTCAACATGCCAAAGATATTCAGGTGATAATTGGTCCTCTGGCCCATTCATCTATCAGTGAGAGGACGAAAGTTTCAAACTGGAGCCATTACTGCGTTAGCAAGGCAGCGTTTAATGCAGCGAAAAGTAATTCTGCGCTTAGCTGGCGGGGAATGGTGATTTGTCCTGGGAAGCCCCGCGGCCCCGCCAAATGCTGCAATAACAAACACCCCTGATTAGCTGTTCGCCCACCGAAAAGGCTACCTTATGCGACGGGATGGAGTGTGTTCACGAATATGGACACCAGCAATCATCATTCGCAAATCCGGTACAAACGGAGAGAGTGGGGGACTCCTCAACTAGTGCGCCATGCTGATGGGGCTGGGACATCCAGTACTCCCTCGGGCATATTCAGCTTTTGAAGTGGTTTTGGTCTGCCAGGCCATAGCATTTAAGATTGCTTCTTATCCCTATTAGCCTCCCTGGATCTTTGCAACTCAAACATTTCGAGCAGCTACAGCGCTTTTCTCAAATTGTTGCGTACTAGATGCACCCTTCTTATTACCGGGCCTTTTCTTACTAGGCAAACAGTACGTTAAATTACTCAACTCCAACCCCCCCCCCCGGCCTCTTCCCCTTCACTTCTATTTCTGATTAAAGAGCAACGCTCTAACCTATCCTATATCCTACCATTTTGCTGCTTAGCGACCTGTTTTCAGTACTTTTTAAGGACACTCTGAATGTCTTCCCTAACACAACTCTGGGGCCACATCGTGGACAGCTATTCCCCATTCACAATTGAAGTAACTGGTGTCGCTTTGGCCCAGCTCTCTCTCACGGTTCTTTTTGGGTCCTATGAGCTCCTTACGGTGGACGAGAAGCGCCGCCGCGCAATGGGCAAGATCCTTCCTGGCATCCTGAAAAATATCTCAACAGCCACATTGGTTCACTCCTCTGCTTTGGCTTTGGTGTCCCTTTGGACCGGAGCCAGCTTGTGGGAAACCACTGTGACTCCAGTGAACAAGAACATCCCTTCCGCTGGGCGATTCCTCATAGATCTGATAAACACTGCGCTTCTATTCGAAATTTCCTTTTACTACTGCCATGCCCTATTCCACACCAAGTTTTTCTACAAACACGTCCACTCGAAACATCACCACTTCAAGGAGGAACTCGCTATTGCTGCCTTTTACTCCCATCCCCTTGAGTTCGTCGTAATGAACGCCGGGTTGGTGGTTGTTGCCTCCTGGCTGCTCGGATCCCATGTCTTGGGCATGCTCTTGCACGGAGCCGTCTCTGGTGCTATTGCCCACTTTGTCCATACAGGCGAAGATATCCCAGGACTCATGAGCCACGAGGGTCATCACGTTGCTCCCAATAACAATCTTGGTGCCGTTGGTATCCTTGACCGATTGCACGGAACCCTTTATCGCGGCTCTCAAATCAAGCGCACGCACTAGGTTGCCAATCGCCTTTGCGGCAAATGGTATCCATTATGGAAAGAGGTGATGAAAAGAGATTTCCGGAGGTGGAGAACGAGTCTACGGATATACGTAGGTGGAGGGGGTTCATTGTGTCGAGTTGAGCAGGCATCTTCGTTCTTTCATTTTTCTTCGTGCGAACAATTTCAATCCTTGCCCTTACCCCCCCCCCCCTCCCCCTCCCTTTTTGTTATACGAGCATCTAACGATTCCCAATTGCGACGAGATTACGAGCTATGATTTTTTTTTGGTTATCTCCATTTTCCCCCCTCCCCTTTCCCCCCCCTCCCTCCTCTTCTTGCATTGTGCCTTTTTTGCGTTTCTATCTATAGTTTCCTTCAGACGGTGCCTATCGGATGAGTGAAGATTGGCTGATGCTGTAACTACTACTATCATTAAAAAATACGAACATTGTCATCCACTGGTCTTTTAAAAATTTTCCCAGTCGGACAACTCTGACCATGATGGTAGACACGCACAACCTCAAGATGTGTGAATTATTCAATATCACTACAAGTGAAAGCACTTACCCGTGGGACGGGGTCGAGGGCAAGTATACGGGAAATCCATATCAAGGATATCGAAGATAAAAGGTCCACTTGGTATTTATTGGTTGAATCTGCTCGCGGAGGATGTCCAGAATGAACCCCAGTTCACATGGATCGACATCCATTCCATTGGTGCGGAATGTTTCACAACCGCTCCGCAACCCGGGTATGCCAATCCGATGCATAACCCGCTGCGGCTTACTCCCTAGACTTATGCAGGCTGCATCTAATAACTAACCGAACCTCAAGGTCAACTCCCCGTCAGCAGTACTCTGTAAGCGCGGCAGAACTGTTGCCTTATTCGGCGCTGCGCTTTGGATCGTCTGGTTCAAAGACCAGCTCGATACCAACACTTGCAATTGGCTAAACAGAAATTGAAATGTTTGGAAGTTTTGTTCAGCGCCCAGACATTATTTGAAGCCGTACGTCAGAGCTGATTCTTCCTTGCCTGCGTTTCCTTTCAACGAACAACAATGGCGGTTGCGGGATGCGCCGTCTAGGCCAAAGTCGTCAAGTTTGGTACTACCCGCACTCTGTTGTAGCGCAGCCTTAAATCGATTGCCGATGTCCGGCGTCTATAGAGTTTTGATAACGTCCAAGGAAGTTATTTCAGGCATAAAACCGAGCTCTTCCAAATTTCCTCACTCTTCATAGGGAGATGGAACTGTGTCATGTGATGTTGGCTAGCCCTAAGTAGTTTTCATTTCATTTGTCCGCTTTAATCCAACCTGCTGATATACTTTCCCGTCGCTTCATTACCAACCATGGCCGGCTTGGTTATAATTGTGGATTGTGCAAGTAGTTTCTTGCATAAGGGTACATTTTTTCAGTTTGACCTTGCATTTCCCGTAGAAGCGGATGGGAAGGCAGTTGAGCATCTGACCTGAGGAACCAAAAGAAGACCTGATGGCTGATGCTGTGCTTTCAACTAATGTATAGAGGGCCCATGGTACTTCTCTGGTGAACAAGAGCGTAAGGGGTAAAAACAGAAGGCAACTGTGAACCCTTTGTAGTGTTGGAAATTCATTTTCTTTTTTTCTCTTTCTCGATAATTGACATATAGTACAGAAATAGTACACATAGAATCTAATCCGAAAAACAAGTGTCATCATCCCAAAGCAAGGGGGTCCAAACGACGGGTCTATTATTGGCGTTTGAAGATATGTACACTGTAATATTACCCTTTCAAAAGTTTCGTTCAGCACGTGTCTTTCAGTTCATAGGTCGAGTCAATATCTCCCCATTTCATGTTTCCAAAAGTCAGAGCAGGCTGCGGCTCGACTTTCACAATGTTCTTGGGGTCGCCCTCAGTCTCATTACATGGCCCAGCCTCTCCTCCATCCATCCACTGCATAAAATTACCCTCATCCCACCAGATGCTCATCGCGAGAACCATACCCCGAGTCATTGCCTGTCCCATACCCTCAGTGGCTCCGAGATCCATGTACCGCTCAGTGCCACCGTTGGCAGCGCAAAACTCGTCATTCAAGTAGTTGATTTCCGGGACATCGGGGAGCTTAGAGACAGCATTCTCAATAATCTTTCCGTCTTGGATGTACAAGCGGTGCATTGACTTGAGCAGGCCGTTTTCTTCTGGGAATTGGGTAACCACGGTGAATGGGCGTGACGTATCGACGGTAAGCCCCAATCCATAGAAATCGTGGTTACCAGTCTTATAAGGGTTGAGGCCGCAGCCGTTCTTATCGCAGACACCGTCAAATTCGCATTCGGCACCCTCGCACAAATATATGCCCTCAACACTGCATGGATGGGGCGCCAAGTGAGTTGCTCTGGCATTTGCTTCCCAGATGTCCATCTCGTTGCAGCAGGCACCAGCGCCATTGATGTTGCCCTAGTTTCATTTTAGCCATGATTCTTGTCGATCTTTGATTTGGGGAGTACTTACAAGTCCGTTGATGAATGGCGTGGCATAGCATTGTGCGTCACAGTAACCCATGCCGTAAGCAGCTCCACCAGGCGCCAATTCGCTCTTTGCACCATCCTTTGGCATTTCCGAGAGGTAGAGGGCGCCGTTCATGCCGCATGGTAGCTTGGATACGTCCACGTCAAAGGTGAACTCTTTGCCGGTCAACTGAAGCATTTCGTATTCCTCTTCGTTCTCGGCGAGAAGGTAGACCCGCGGGGTGAGCACGTCGCCTTTGTCGTTCAACATGCGAAGATGCAGGTCTGAACCTTCGGTAGAGACACCGGCTACCGAGTAATCAGAGATGCCTTCAATGACACAATTTTGCGCGCAGGTCTCCACGTCGGGGCAAACTGTCGAATTGGCTGGGCCTCCCCAGACTCCACAGTTGTACTCAGGGTTATCCTTCTGGTAGACAGGATGGCTGGCGGAGTCAAGAGCAATGGCCATGGTGTGCTCGACGCATCCATCTGCCTTTGTGCACTTCCATGTGGTAATCTTGGGGTGGACTTCCTTCTTCGAGTCAACCGGGGTCTGCGCGGCCACCAGGCCCAAAAGAAGGGAAGAAAGGAGTGGAATGGTTCGCTGCATGTTAACGACAGTTGGTTTGAAGTTGTTGGGGATAACTTAGGAAATGGATCGATCTACGAGGCTCGTCGTCGAGTACTTATAGCAATGGAAATTCGCCCCTCATCCCTGAGCCCCCGCACATCCTAGATGTCCATTCGCCCCGTAATGTGAAATTGCGAGGAGATTGAATCGCGGATACCCTGGGTTTCTTGCGGTTTTGCGGCCCTAACCACCGGTGTTTATACTTGGCATGTCCCCAGTCGCTGGTCGCTTGATGCAAAAACCCCTAAATCAAGCCGGGATAAACATTCTAGAAGGGTTCTAGGAAGATAATCCGTTTCAGGAACGCGGAAAGCTAAGACGCACTAAAGTGTTCCCCGGCGCCTTTCACCCCTTCTAACACGGAAAAGATACTTTATTTTCCTCCCCGGCCAATATGCACAACCAGACGACGAGGGGATGCCAACTCCAAGCAGTAGTTTGTCGGCTTCGAGACCGAACTATTAGCCTGAAATGCCCTTCCTTGACAGGGGTTGAAGTCACCTGTTTACGGACGATGATCCGAGCCAGAAGTGCACCTTCTCGCGCTTCAGTAACTCATTTCCCGTGCTGGTTTGACGGCGTGAAGTCTTGGTCTTCAGACAACTAATTGGCTTTCGAGCCGTGAGAGCCGCCAAGTTCAGCAAATATTATTTTTCATATACCTGGCTCATCGATTTCGCGCTAATAGGCGCTATGATCTCGTCAGAGTATTGGCGAACTATTTAAGCTAGGCAGAAACCCCGCCTTGCTGCCGGAATCTGGATGTTTCCAGCCGTCACAAAGACTGTTCGGGTTGTTGACGAACAAGATAATTTCCTTTTCCAAGACCTGGCTAGCAAATATCCCAATCTCCATAATGACAGGGAAAGCTCTATCGTCTAGAATCAGAGGTAGCATCTTCGGAGTAGCTGTGGCGGACGCCCTCGGTGGCCCTGTTGAGTTCCGGTCGCGGGGAACATTCCCTACAGTCACTGGATTCCTCCATAACCAAACCTATAACGTGCCGCCTGGGTTAGTAAGAATTGCCATTGATAAATGTAATTGAGACACGTTGTAACCAAATATTACGTGCGACAGGACTTGGACAGACGACACGTCGATGACCCTCTGTCTTGCGCAGTCGCTTATTGATTCGAATGGTACCTTTGTCCCACAAGCAGCACTGAGGAACTATATCAACTGGTATCAGAATGGTTACTTGTCTGCGACAGGCGAGTGCTTTGATATCGGAGGCACCACAACAACGGCGCTGCTGATCTGGGGAGAATATTTCGAGAGATTGACCTGTCTTGACAAGGACGATCCAAATGGCCATGTAGCCGGACAACCCGATATCGACAAGGCACTAAAGTTCGAGGTAACCTATATCCTAATAAGACTATTCTCCCCTAGTCCAAATCCATAACTTCCCACTGACAGAGTACAGAGATTCTGCGGCAACGGCTCTCTGATGCGGGTTGCACCCATCGGACTGGCTTACTCAGATAACATCGACCTAGCACTTACAAATGCCACCCTTTCTTCAAACGTCACTCACCCTTACCCAATATGCGCGGAGTGTTGCGTTATATACACCAAACTTATTGTGCAATCATTGAACGGAGTTGGCAAGGACGGCCTCGCCGAAGCCATAGCCAACACAACCTTTGTTAATGAAAAAATCAAACAAAGACTGAGTCGCTATACCAGCCTTCAAGACTGGGAAACTAGGGACGTGTCTGACATTAAATCGTCTGGCTATGTCATTTCCACGCTTGAGGCAGCGTTATGGGCTTTTTTCAGGACGTCTACTTTCCGTGACGGGGCACTTGAGGCTGTTAACCTAGGGTATGATGCAGATACCGTTGGCGCTGTGTATGGCGGGCTTGCTGGAGCATATTACGGAGTTGAAGACATTCCGACAGAATGGGTGGAGGGGCTCCAGAAGAGAGAGCTTGTAGATCAAATCGCTTGCGGCCTTGTTTCACTGCGCTCGGAACAAGATGGAGGGCAATAGGGCATCAGATACTAGGACTTGATGATTGGTTGAGAAATCCAAAGATATTATAATATACACACCTCTCAAAATCAGCAGGTTAGATCTTCAGTTCAGTTATGAACCGTAGACAAAGGGTTCGAGGATTGCGAGACATTGCTTCAACTTCCCGCAGGGAGCTTCATGGTAGGAGGGGATCGAACTCTAGTTCTTCTAAACCAAGCGCGGCCATTGATCGGCCGACTTATAGTGTCCAGATCAAGGGGGAAAATATTTTCGTCCTCATAGCAGTGGACTCCTAATCCCCAAGCTCGAGACAACAATGTAATATGTGGTTTGAAGTGATAGTTAGATTAATAAAAGGAGGCCGCCGGTTGCCATTGAGCCAGGCACATAACAACTGCTGATTGCACGGATGTTCCATATAGGGAGTCAGACCCTGATAAGGACGCTTTGGGATGTTCATTTCGCTATAGCACCCTATTTTGTCAGTTGAGAGGGGATCTCTATACCGGCGCTACCTTCAATGAAGGGAGAAACCCCAACTTCAGAGGGAAAAATGAAAAAGTGGTCCGCAACCTCTTAGCACATCAAGGCTCATGTGCTACACGAAATTTCACGGATATTCTGTGGAAAGAGAAGTCATATATGCTTTAGGTAGTGTATTATCAATCACCTTCCAAATGGGGAGGCATTCTGTCGGAATAAGAGGTATTGAGCTGCTCGTCTACGTGCTCGTTGGTTTCTTCAGACCCATATAGCACTTCGCACACACCACCAACGGGTATGTCCATCACGGCATCTGTTCCCTCATTCCAGATGTACTTCCACTCCAGCTTTCTCTTCTGAGGACCCATGGTCTGTGCTGTCGCGGCGTTGGGGTTCATTTTTTCTGAACCCCCAGGCCGTCTCCTACCCTTGCTATCGATAACGGCAATATTCGCTGCATCATCTACAATGTTTTCGATGCTGTTCATAGGCAGTGTAAGATAACCGGTATTATAAGCGGACAACGCAACGTAAATGTATATTATCGTGGCGACCAGGAAAGATGGGATCGCAAGGGACCACCAGCGGTTTGGGTAGTAGTATATCCCCAGCTGGTGAAGAAACGGCGAAGGCAGGTATGACCACAATAGATATATCACTTCCAGGTCTGTGTCAGTGTTGGAACTGAATGGAGGGAAGTTTGGAGGGAACACATACGGAATGCCAGCGATGAAGCAAGGTAGAGCACAAATCCGTAGTACTCGTATGTAGGGACTTTGGGACTTGCGCGCGGCACAGTAATCGCAGTGCGCGCAGACCGTGCCACAGCTGCCTCAGTGTCGTTTGGGGTTTCAACATCCGAGCTGTCTGGGGTGGTGGGGCGTGACGTGGTGGTAGAGAAGGACGGTCGAAGAAGCGATGTTAATGACGGGGAAGGAGGTAAAGGCGTAGGTGGGCGATTGTAAAACGGTGGAGCAAATGCGTTAGGACCGTGAAGAGAGGAATTGGACGGGAATAACGGCGATGGCATGGCGATCTCGTTGTCTGCGGTAGAAGGGTCTTCCAAATCCTCGAGACTCGAAGTGGATGCGGACGAGGAGCGTCTTTCCGAGTAATGAGAGTGAAAATCCGCGTCATCTTCCATTTCAATATCTCCGTCATCTGCCAGGTCTCTGGGTGTGAAATCATCATCATCATCTAGGTAATCGTTCTCTTGGGGCCGGCCTGTCGAGTCGAAAGACATGTTGGGATGCCCGCCATCAAGAGGCATGGTAAACAACCGTCTGCGCTTAAGAGTCAGTAACTGCTAGTTCCTAGTCGCTTGTTATTAGTAGACCCAACTCACATCAATTCAAGCCTGTTCCTCTTGTGTATATCAACTTTACGGATGTTGGTGACTAGTAATGAAGCTCCTATATGCCATAGATCGGCCATCTCAAAATATCTGATTATGTAAGTAATTCCTATCTTATCGCGCTCATGTCCGGCCGTCTTCATTTCTGCCTCCGTCATTGACAGGAAAAAGGGACTGATCCGTTTATCCTCACATTAATCATAGGGTGTAGTTCTATACTACATTCAGGGCAAATATCCACTAGCTATTGAAGGCACACGCATGAGCATCATGGAATCTCGACAGCCGCCTGCCTCTCCGCCTGCGAATAGGTCTACTTCCAACCCTCCGACACCTTTAACTCCCGACCAGCTTCGCAGAATTGTATGTCAATTTTAGAATCCATGTGATCTTTGCGCATGCTGATATACGATATAGGAGGAAAATCGGATGAAAGCAAAAGCCCTCCGGGAGCAACATGAAGCCAAAGCGCGAAGTGGTTCGTTGCCTAAAGACTCAGTCGCCGCTGGGCAAAAGAGACCGTACTCTGCCATATCCCCTTCCAAGCCACCTCCAAGTTCTCGCGATGCACGGACAAACAACCCAGAAGGGAGACCGCTCGATGCGATCCGTCCCGCTCGTAATTTTGCAAAATTCGTGGAATATGACTTTAGCAAAATGACAGATACAAAGGGTGGATTTTTGACCGCGGAGGATGATCCGCATAACAAAGCTCTATACTCGGGCGAGAAGAATGAAAAGCCCGCGCACATGACGCTAAAAGAATGGGAGCGCCATCAGCTGTTACAGTCCCTACGCAAAGAAAAGGCAGGCCCTTTTGAACCAGGGCTGAGTGTATTCAACAAAAAGGAACAAAAATCGTGTCGGGAATGTGGCAGCATAGAGATCGACTGGAAGTGGGAAGAGACACTAAAATGCACCGTGTGTAATTCGTGCAAAGAGAAGTTTCCTGAAAAATACAGCTTGCTCACCAAAACGGAAGCGAAAGAAGATTATCTACTGACAGACCGTAAGCAAAAAAGGATGGTTTTTTTTGTTCAACCTTGTGACGGAATGTTTGCTAACTACGCTTTTGCTTCGTTTGTTCCGCCTATTAGCTGAACTAAGAGATGAAGAACTACTACCCCATTTAGAGAAGCCGAATCCACATAAAGCAACATGGAATAACATGATGCTGTACCTGCGATACCAAGTCGAGGAGTACGCGTTTTCACCAAAGAAGTGGGGATCACCTGAGGCTTTAGACGCCGAGTTTGAGAAAAGAGAAGCAACCAAGAAGCGGCAAAGGGAAGCAAAATTCAAGTCTAAACTTCACGATTTGAAGAAGCGAACGAGGGTTGACGCATATCGACGAAGCCGCCAGGCCGCATCAGGAGAAGGAGCAGGAGGGCATTTTGGAGACGACCTTGGGGCCGGCAAACACGTGCATCAGTGGGGAAGACTGGTTGAGAATCCAGAGACGGGCATTGGGGTTAAAACATGCGTGGATTGTGGGATGGAGGTCGAGGAGCTTGAATTTTGAGTGTCGAGGATACTCTTGTTATCTGATCTTCATGATCTTCGTACCCGTGCGAATTTGGAGGTCTTCGTATGTTGCGTGATAGATGCCTGGTCGCAGTCTGCGGCTGAAACTCATGCTTCCTGGCGCACAACTATGATAGTCCGGGCCTCGTTGCTTATGGGTATGTAGGAAACCTATATGTCCGTCATCCTGACGGCCATACCCTACCACCCGCATCAACTCAGTATCGCTTGTACTTTGAGGTTGTAGTATACGGTCTCATCGGTGTCGACAGATTAAACCACCTCTTGTGACATTCTCCTGTGCGCGGTAAGCCCCTGAAAACTTCCAGATTAGTAAGTTCCTCTCAAAGGGGGCAGACGGTATGCGCTCGAAATGCCAACTCTATGATCTACTAGCGAGGTCTATGCTGGTGACGGCCGTCACCAGCGTGTCTAAAGACTGGCTGGGGGTTGGTGAACAAAGTTGTGGGCTAGCAGCCCTTGACGCTGCCACACTATGTCGTAAATCTGTCCTTATCCACACTTAGACCATCAGATTGCTCATTATCAGACAGAAGATCCTTGTCCGGTTATGGGGGACCAAGCTCGAGTAAAACATCTCGAGCTGCCAGCCTCTTCCAATAGTCGAGTATACCCCGTTCAGGAATCATCTGATTCCTCGGAAATCCATGTCCATTTGCACTAGTTGAAGAAAAAAAAAATTACCTTTTTCCTCAAAGAAATTTCAATGGTATTCTTCCAGAGCACAGAATTGCGAGGGCGGGTGTCATTAGTTTGAGCACACCTACTTCAGCTGAGTAGCCTGCTGTAAAAGCTGGTCCTCCTGTAACCTTAAAGTATTAAAGTCTTGGTTAAAGCAGTATGCGGAAAATTGGAAGTGCACCTTGGGCACACCTTTTGACCCCGCATGTGCTTATGCTTATGCATACGCCTGCGGCCTGCAGATTCAATGCAGTTGTAGATGTACTCAAGTCTTCCAAGGCGGCAGCAAAATGGCCTTAGTCTAAGTCCTGATTCTGTCTCTGGCATAAATACAGAGGCAATAGGATCAACTGAGCAATTATACACGAAGAAGGGGTTTGAAACTGTGACGTGCGTGCTTTTGAGCTCTGTATAGAATAATTCGCTCGTCGGACAGGAAACGCCCCTATCTGTCCTTGTCCCCATTTGCCGCTGTTGTCAACACAAGGTAAAACGAGGTTCAACTGCAGATGGCTCCTTGAGCAACGATGCATTTTCATCTGACATGATGCGATCAAATTTTGCCCTAGGTTATGGGACGATGTTCGCAATCCTCTCAAACCACTTCACCCGGATCATTTGCGATCATACCATTGCACATCAGCTCCTTCAGAGTGGACAGGATTCTCGCCTTGGATAGGTTTCCCCATGAGACATCCTACTCGACCACTTTGTTCGAGGTATGAGACGGAGACGTGTGGATGAATTGGAGATGTTGTGTATTTGATATTATAATGTACTGTACTGTATTTTGTAATACCGCTATACCTCTTTGGGTTGCAGCGCCGGAGCCGGATCATCTCCATTCCGCCCCCAAAGCGGCTAGCGTGGGCCGTTCGCGTGGCCGGGCGAAAGAGAAGCTTCCAACCATCTCGACAGACGACAGTCGACTTCGGGGCCCGATCTGACGACGGTACGATTCCCTAGCCCCCTTTGCGCTGCATGCTTGTTGCCTCCGCGGTGCCAGTTTGCGGTTTTACTTCCTCTAGACTCGCCCGCTCGACCTCCGCAATTCCATGCTGTCTGGCTCCATCCATTCCGTGGACGTCCAGGCAATTGACTCGCCGCGAAATCCCCCCGGGGAATAGGGTGTGCTGTCTCCACCCATCATCTCTCCCAATCACGCCTGGGCCGGTAATTTTGAATGGCCTGGCAGTCTTCATCTGCCATGGCTGGGAATGGAGGAATGGGTGGAAGCGTTGATGGCTCCGCCAACATGGGCCATCAGCAGGGTACGGAGTACACGCTGCAGGGTAGGTGTTTCTCCGCTATTAACTTTGTGTTGTTTATTCGTTGTTTCTACCTATTTTCGTCCAATCCATGAAAACCGTGGCATCTTCGTTGATTCTATGTATGAAACCGCTCAAGTATACTAACCGTTTCCTTATCTTAGGCGTTATGCGATTCCTACAGACCGAATGGCACCGACACGAGCGGGACCGGAATGCTTGGGAGATTGAGCGAGCCGAAATGAAATCAAGGATCGGCAGATTAGAAGGCGATGCCCGTACAAGCAAGCGCATGCAGGAATCTTTAGGAAAGCATGTCAAGATGCTAGAGGTTGCGTTGAAAAATGAACGGGAGAAAGTCAGGGGCTTATCGGCAGGGGAGCCCGTCGACTCGACTAAAGACCCGAAAGAGCTCGCCAAAGAGAACCTTAAGGCTTTATCAAATCGTATGACATTGCATCCTGAAAGCCTTTGTTGCGCTTTTGAACCATTTCTAACATCTCCCAGAACAACAAAAACCCCAGGGCTTTGCTCTTGACCTCGATCCCAATGCCGAAAGTCCGTCCAACCTTGATGTTCGCCAGGATTCGGAACGAGACAAGTCTCGCATGTATCTTGGAAAATGTTCCCAGGAAGTTGCCTACCATATAATTCCCGGTTCACACCCCCCGCCTGATTTGCTTGATCAACAGGAACCACCGGATCATGGCTACCAGAACCATCAGATGCAGAGGCCGTCCTTAGAAGAGGCCTACGTACAACAACAGTACCAGCTTCAGCAAAAACAAAAGCTTCAGCAGCAGCAGCAGCAGTCACAGCAGCACAATCACGTGAATATGGTCCGCGAGCCTTCTATACATCAACCCCTTCCTTCCAGTTATCCTGAAAATCCCAATGTCGGGCGGCCCCAGATGAACCATGCTCCACAGGATGGAGTCGAGGGACATCTGTTCGAACAGCAACGTCCACAGCCTATGCCGGTCGATCGCCGAAAACCGTCTTTTGATCATCCACCCGTTGCAGACGAAGACGTTGAATCGATTACGCATACCTTCGACTCCTATGGTAAACAGATCCCCTCGGATTCACCTCATCCCTCCGACTCCAAAGAGCCTGTACCTGATGACTCAGATGGATGGAATTTCGACGAAACTCCAGTGAATGAAGCAACTCCAGCAGGCGGCCAACACCACCGCCCTGACACGGATGCTTTCCCCAATGCTAATTTTATACCGCCAAAGTCTCCACCTAGAGGCGGCCCAGGCTCCTACCGAAGAAAGAGCTCTGGCAGACGACGTAGTGAAGGCAATACCGACAGTCGCGATCTAACTTCCTTGGGCGGGTCAAAATCTGACTCCAACTTCAAGGTCAAGTTCGCGTTGCGGGGTCATCTTGACGTCGTTCGATCCGTCATCTTCACGGGCGGAGGCAGCCCGTCGGAACCGGAGATATGCACATCCGCTGACGATGGGACTATCAAGCGCTGGATCATTCCAGCATCCTATGGAAATTATGGATCTCACAACAGCAGTTCAAACAACGATCTAGATATCACGAGCTACTTTACTCATCGTGGACATATTGGACCCGTCACTTGTCTTGCTGCGTGTCCGCCCTCTCCTAATTTTTCCAGCGGCGGTCGGGCTCTTGGCGATGGTTGGATATTCTCCGGTGGCCAGGACGGGAGCGTTAAAGTCTGGGAACGAGGCAGAGTTGACCCGAAAGCTTCCCTAGATACCCATACCGATTCTGTATGGGCCTTATGCGTCCTTCCAGGCACCACAGGATCCATCTTCGGGGAACAAGCCAGCCACTACGGTGGTCCTGATCGAATTATTCTTGCATCTGGAGCTTCTGATGGAAGGGTCTTAATATGGGCTGTCAGTGCACCACCCCAGCTTGTCTCGCCCCAGGCTGGAAATAGAAGGGGTGGAGGCGGTAGCCGAAGAGCAAATTCCATATCCTCTGGTTCCAATTTCCCTTCGTCGCCCCAGCCAAGCACTGCAACTGCAACTCCGTTCCACTACACCTTAATTCACCATATTATTCGGCCTGATTCTCCCTCTCCTACATGTATCAGCCCCTTGTCGCTAGCTGGTGTCAACTTTGTCGTTTCTTACGCCAATGCATCTGTCATAATTTATGACACTCGTTCCGGGGAAGAAATCGTTGGAATGGCTAGTCTGGAAACTTACGATGGCACCCGATCGACCGGTGTCAATTCGGTAGTGGCCACCACTGTGGGCTTTGACGGGACGGCCAACTTGGATCCAAATAGGGCTTTGGCTGAAGAGGAAGCAGTTGTCCATGGTGCTACCGGGTCTAGTGGTGGGGTCGAAGGCGTCGTCATCAGCGGCTATGAAGACCGTTATATTCGCTTTTTCGACGCCAATAGCGGTATGTTTTCTCTCCTAACTTTCTTTATTTGCCCATAAATCTTACTAATTATCTCCGTATAGGCCAGTGCACATATACCATGCTTGCCCACCCTGCCGCAATCTCCTCCCTATCATTATCCCCAGATGGGCGGGAGCTCGTTTCTGCAGGCCATGATGCAAGCTTGCGCTTTTGGTCCTTAGAGAAGCGGAACTGTGCGCAGGAAATCACTAGCCATCGACTCATGCGAGGCGAGGGTGTCTGCGCTGTTGTTTGGAGTCAGGATGGAAGATGGGTTGTAAGTGGCGGTGGAGACGGCGTGGTAAAGGTCTTTGCAAGATAATGATAAATGGTTTGGATTTCGTTCTGCTTTCGTTTCTGTGTCTCCCCTGTTGCTTAATGTCTTCGCTTTCACAGTCGTATTCAACGGGAGTGCAGGCTCTGGTGTTCTAATCCGACTACGCCCGGCTTTTGCCTTGTTTGATTGATGAGTTGCTTCTCTTGTTCATTCCCACTTTGTTCTGTATGTTTATCCTCGTTTCCCATAAATCTTTTTGTCTGTTTTTGTTTCGCTTCAGACTCCATCCTTCCTTTCCATCTTTCTATTCCGTTTTTGGCCGCATTTTCGCCTCGGCGCTTTTGCACATTTCCTTGGACACTATTGAAATAATACAGGTGGCCGTCATCTACGAGATCTGTGTTTACATGCTGCCTCCTGACGATACCCAAAATACCCTACATTAACAGCCTGTGGAATGTTTACATTGAGGAACCTCGTTTTTCATTCTTGTTCTCCTTTTTCCTTGCTGTTTATTTTTGTTTGGTAACTCCTGGTCTGATAACAGGATACGCAAGCGGCTGTGTGTGCATTTGCAACTTATTATTCCACTGTATTGTTGTATTTCTTATCCCCGCGGATATCATTTTACCTCTTCCAAGTGTATTAACATATATTCCCATTCTCATATTCCCATTCGCCTTGCTCCTTTACGTGCGCCTTGACTTATATGATCGCTTTCTTCGAACATAACGTGAATTATTACATCTATATGTTAATTTGAAACATGCTGCCGAGTCGTGGCTGGATTCTTGCACCCACATAAATCAGCGTTATTTCATTAGCCCTCCAAGTGTTAAATAGGTTCAATAACCCATCAACTCATCAGTTCGTCAGCTACCGGCTAGAAGTCCATGCATCCCTAAAAATAGACTTAATCCGAGAAGCCTCAGCCGTGTCTCCGACCCTAGACTTGACAAAGTCCTCCAAATCATCCCAAAATACCCCTGTCGATAATACTTCCTGTGCGGATGCTGAAGGGTGTTGAGCCGTGCTTTGCCTAGGGGCAGCAGCAGCAGAAACGTCTGGCATCTCCCTATCAGCCCGCCCCTCTTCCGCCGCCGCTTTGAGAACAGGTTCAGGCGTAAGCGAAGCACCACCAAGAATCATAACCCCAAACTCCACCCCCTTCCCGCCCGACAATGCAGCGGGATCGTTCCCCAAAACCTCCGCCATGGTCTGACCCTGTACCGGCTTCTTCTTCCATAGTATCTTTATTTTCTCCAGCGGGACGCTGACAGGCTCGTTGCTCTCGTTCGTCGTCTGGATGCGTTCTTGCACGGCTTCCTTCAACTCCTTCACTGTTGTGGATGATATAGCGCGGTTGTCGAGGGTGACGTGCAGTACTGGGTTGCGGGCTGACTTTAGGTGGACTGTTATGGACTTTGAGGAGCCGGGGATGGCGGTTTGTTTTATCTTCTTTGGCATTGAGGGGTGCGAGTCAGAGAGTCGGGGGAGGGTATACTGTTTTTCGCATTTAGTTCATGATACTTGGATGATTGAATGGTTGCCCTTTTCTTACCGGATGTGGTACGGGGAAACTGCGGGGATCGAAGACATAGTCTGCTGGAAGCTTTACGGGCCGTGAATCCAGGGCTGTGAGAAATGACTTGGTGAAAGTAAGCTCCGCCATTGTATATACTGTGCTATATGTCTACCCCTCTCCAGATAGGCGTAGGTATTGTGCTTCGTGTGTAGAACGGGTCGCTTCGTGTGTAGAAGCTGACTACTCTGCAAGTATCGGACAAAGGCTGGAGAGAATTAAGAAAAGTTCAACTGATTGGGGGGTTCATCAAGCACTGTTAATCAGATGTAGTCGAGAGCTGTCTGTCATGTTGAAGCGCAGTCGCATTCACCTGGGCATAGCTCAGGTCATGTGATGCGGCGGTTAGTTTATCATCCCAAACACGGCAAATTTGGCCGATTAGTTTCTCCGGCGCCAGACTGTCCGGAAAAACTCCAAAATTTCGGCGGAGAAACAAAAAATATAATCTAATTTCCAGCAGCCAGAGCAAAAGCTCACCCCAAGAGCTCCCGGTCAACATCCACACCTTTTCAACCCCTCATTTGACCCAATTGCGTATTTAATAATGGGTGTCGGACGTCGCATGAAAAAGCAGGGCCCTCCCCCGGCCCTCGATGAATCCAAGATTTCTTCTCTAAAAAGGCGCAAGCCATCTGATGCCGACGATGCTGTTCACGAAGGGAAAAAGCGGCGCACAGAGGGTCAAAGGCACGACAGGCCAGGGAAGCCAGCTGCTGCTAAAAATGGCGTGAAGGAAGCAAAACAGCCCATTGCGAAAAAGAGTGAGGTGAAAAAGCCATCAAAACCGTTTCCGAAGAAGGTGGTCGAGTCGGAGGACGACGAGATGGAGAGTTTGGACAGTGATGCGGAGGACATGCTGGGTGATGAGTTTGAGGATTTGAACGGTGTCAGTAGCGGTGACGACAATGACGACGACGAGTTACAATCGGCTTCCGACATATCAGACAGTGAAGGCGGTTTAGATTCAGCTTTTGACTCGGAGGAGGACCACCCGCGCGAGGCCATGTTTTCAGAAGATGAGGATATATCCGATGCAGAAGAAAAGCTCACCGCTGCGAATATAGAAGGGTTATCAAAGAAGTTGGATAGGGAAGCAGATGCTGCTGAAAAGCAGGCGCAATTGGAGTTGAAAGAGTCGGCCCTCCAGACCAATATTGCGGGCGATAGCGCAGACGTCTTTGCAGAGGATGAGCAGACACGGCAACAAGTGGGACTGGCGCCAGACCTCCAGCTCCTTCGCAGCCGTATCTCAGAATCAATTCGCATCCTTGGTGATCTCTCGACGCTTGGACAGCCCGGCAAGTCCCGTGCGGACTACACCAATCTTCTCCTTTCCGACATTTGCACATACTACGGATATACCCCATACCTGGCTGAGAAGCTTTTCAACCTGTTTACACCCCGTGAAGCCTTCGCCTTTTTCGAAGCCAACGAAACCCCTCGCCCCGTTGTCATAAGGACAAACACACTACGAACAAATCGACGCTCCCTAGCCCAGGCCCTAATCAATCGCGGCGTCGTCCTTGAACCCGTGGGCAAGTGGTCCAAGGTTGGCCTGCAAGTGTTCGAATCCGCCGTACCACTAGGTGCTACTCCCGAATACCTCGCCGGCCATTACATTCTCCAAGCCGCCTCGTCCTTCCTCCCAGTCATGGCGCTGGCTCCCCAGCCCAATGAGCGGGTTCTCGACATGGCCGCTGCCCCCGGTGGTAAGACGACATATATAGCCGCATTGATGCGCAATACAGGCACCGTACTAGCAAACGACGCCAGCAAGCCCCGTGCCAAGGGTCTGATCGGTAACATTCACCGTCTCGGTTGCAAAAACACCATCGTCTCCAACCTCGACGCCCGAGAAGCCTTTCCCAAGATCCTAGGCGGCTTCGACCGCATCTTGCTCGATGCGCCTTGCTCCGGCACAGGCGTCATCTCCAAAGACCCCAGCGTCAAAACGTCAAAAACCGAACGAGACTTCCTCGCCCTGCCCCATATGCAAAAGCAGCTCCTCCTCGCAGCGATCGACTCGACCGATCACGCGTCGAAAACTGGTGGCTACGTTGTCTACTCCACCTGCAGTGTGACCGTGGAAGAGAATGAAGGTGTCGTGCAATATGCGCTCCGCAAGCGGCCAAATGTCAAGCTTGTGGACACGGGCTTGGGGAACTTTGGCACCCCGGGCTTCAAGAGTTACATGGGAAAGAAGTTCGATGACAAGATGCCGCTGACGAGACGCTATTTCCCGCACCGGGAGAACGTTGATGGTTTCTTCGTCTGCAAGTTGAAGAAGACCGGACCCAGCCCTGCTGGCAGCAAGGTGGCTGCAGGAGGAGCAGGTTCGAAGGCAGACGGGGCGGCGGCGGAGGCGGACGATCAGGAGGTTGTTGATAAGACGCCGATTGTGGACGAAGAAAAGGAGAAGAAGGTACAGGGGGCGGAGTTTGGGCCGTTTGATGATGAGGAGGACAGGACGCTTATTGAGCGGGCGGAGCGGAATAGGCTGCGCAGGAAGGGGTTGAATCCTAAGGGCGTGAAGGGGAAGCCGAAGGGGGATGGCAAGAAGGAATCTAAGGAGGAGAATAAGGAGGCTGAGAAGCCCAAGGAAGCTGAGAAGCCCAAGGAAGCTAAGAAGGAGACCAAGGAAACCAGTGGATCCAAGAAGGAATCCAAGGAGAGCGGGAAGAAAGGAAATAAGAGGGATAGCAAGAAGAGATGATACTTCTAGCAGGTGGAAAGGGAGCCGAAGCAGGCAAGGGTCAGAGGGTGAAAAGAGGGGGCGGGTAGCGGAGATATATCAAAATAAAAGGTTTTATTTTCCGGCGCCAATTACGATTGTAAAGTTAGACATAACGGTGTTCATCATAGGATTATTGTGCTTATTTCTATTTGATAATGTTACCTTCTTTTTCCATTTGCAATACTTTTTCCGTGGCAGGCAGTACTCCATACAATGCCTTTGCACAGGGCAACCTTTGGTCGATTTGGGTGCAAAGGCGACATATCAAAATCATGTCACTGCTACATGTAAGTATATAAAGATCCAGATATCAGAAAAGGGCTGCACGCCCAATCTCGTTGCCAGAACTATACAAACGCAGGGAAATACCACATACCAAGGCTTTCCTTTCACTCTTTGCAAAACAACTGCGTAAGAAATGCGCACGCAGGCGCGTCCCTCAACAAATGCGGGCTAATCAGGAACACCTATTGTCCGAGTCAGAGGCGGGCTAAGCATTGATAGACAGCGTCCAAAGATAGTTATAGCCAAATCAATAACAAACTGGGACTAGATTCTTGCGTATCTAAAATCTGTATCTGAGTTATATGGTATGAGGCATCCGAACCAAGGAAGGGCCAAGTTGATAAATAAAATATTCTAGACAAAAAAAGCATGTGGGCGAAGGAGGAATTTATGGCGTATTGGCGAGCGGGTGTGGGAAAAAAGAAAAAGGATCCAGAGGCAAGCAAAATATTCGCTAAATAACGATCATCGCTAGTAAACTAGAGAATGACATGTCGGTGGGAGGGCATATGATCGTGAATGGGAACAATAAAAGAAAAATATGGGAAAAGCATAGGTAGAGATCAACTTCGGGTCGTTTGTCAAGGGTTTCATCGGGGTTTGGGGAAGCAATACCAACACCTAAGAAGTACGCACAAGTGGAGGGAGTTCGTTCAGTAGTAAACAAAGGCACAATCATTATCGCTTCAGCAGGGGCCAGATCAGGAACAAAACTCAAAATCTATCCGAACATCGTCCAAAAAATAGCATCAATAGATTCAAGTTCAAAGGGGCGGAAAGGAAAAGGAGCAGGTATGACAAACACGGAGACATCGTCCACCATTTAGCTACGGTAGATCTTCACCACGTTAGTGACCTTCTTTCTACACATGGGACATATGTCGACCTGCTTGGCGCAGCTGACGCATGCGCATACATGTCCACACATGTAAAACAACGCGTCTTGGTCTTCGCTGTAGCAGATTTGGCAAAGATCCATCTCCTCATCGGCGACTTCCCAATAGCTAATGCCCTTTCCATGTCGTTTGCCAGCACGGTAACCACCAACGTACTTGTTACCAGTCTTGCGTTCGATAAACGTTCCCTGGCCATGTCGTTCATCTTCGAACCAGTCCCCGTCATACGTATCACCAGAAGCAAACTCCATGATACCTTTGCCTTGTCGCTCTCCCAGAACGAAATCGCCAGTATAGGTAGCACCAGTGTCTGAAATGTGGGTGCCTTTGCCGTGATAATACCCCTTCTTGATGTCCCCGGAATAATAATCGCCGTTAAACGTAGCTTCTAGCGTTTTCGTACCAGTAAATGCTTGCGTCGGATGCCGGCGAGACAGCGCCCAGAGGTACTGAGCTAGTAGATCTGGACTGGAGAAGGAACCGTTCTCTGACATTGTAATGCATCTGACAGGAAAAATGTGTTAGCAAATCCAAGAATCTATATTTTTCGGGCGAACGAACTAATAAGGGGATAAAAAAGGTAGACGTGATCAGGAAGGGGACATACTCTGATTTAGGTAGTACTTCTCCAACGACAAAACATTCACCATCTATATCAGAGGATACAATATTGGAGAATTTTTCGGTCCCTGATATGGAAAGAATTGATACACCATCAACGCGATGCCAGAGGTGAAACTGTTTGCTTTCAGGCCACCCAAGCGCAGCGCGCACTGATGATTTGATGACGTCTCTCTTATTTGCCAGGAAAACACCGACAACGTCGAATGCTTGCTTTTGCGGTTGGAATATCTGCACAAAATAGTATGTCTGTTCAGAGAGTGGTACAAGATGAGCATTGGGGTCCTCGAATAGCTGCTCTGCGATATCGTTAATGTTGTTTTCACTATCTGGTACCGCATCTGTTTCCTGATTTTCGTTTGGGGGAGCATCAGTACTAGGATTTTCAACAGGGGGGTCTTGCATGATCAAGTCTTCCTGATCAGGCGCTGGAGTGGGGACGTTGGCGGTATCGTCAATCACAGGATGAGAGGTATCGTTTCCACTACTTTCAAGGATATCCATTGACTGTTCCACTGGCGAAGGTTCCGTACCGGCCTGGACTTCAGCAGCCGATGTATTGGCCTGTTCAGTGGGTTCGGTGGCGTTCTGGCTGTCAACATCCGTTGTATTGACGTTCTCGTCAACGGCTTCCGTCTGAACAGGTTGTGATGAGTTAGAATCGGGTTCTATACCGCTCATTTGAACATCAGCAGTAGATTCGACTGGATCCGACTCGATAGCAGCAGCTGCATTGGGTTCGGCTGGCGATGAAACTTCGGTTTGTTGCGTTTCCGCTTCCAGCGCCGGATGCTCACTTATACCTGGTTGTTCAGAAGAAAGGTTATCAATGCCATCACTTTCTGCCGCCTGTGGGGTTGGGTCAACAGCAGAATCCTGGTTCGAATCGGTCATGCCAACATCTTGAGCCTGTGAATCATTCGACTCTTGCGACGAGTTCTGGTTCGTTGGAGTATTTGATCCATCTTCAGGTATGGCAGATTCATCGGTCTCTTCCCGTTCATATTCGAACGCCTTGGAAGATGGTCGTGGTTCTGGAACCGCGAACAACTTCGAATCATCTGCAGATGATGTCACATGTTAGAACGCTTCATTTTTTAATCAGACCTAGAAGAATATCAACTCACCTTCAGACAAAACGTGCACCCACAGGCGTAGAACATTCATCTCAAAACACGCCAGTGAATAAGTTAATTCCGGAATAGTTTTCAGCTGTAGGCTAGGAATAAAGCCCGATTTTGGATGCCCAATCTGCCATATGCGGATATTTTCTGGCTTCGCCTCTTCCCCTTCTTTCGAATGCCACAGGGCCAGCTTTCTCCTTAGCTCCGCAAAAGTCGTAGTTGATGGCAAGGTAAGATGCCGCACTCCGTCAACGGATCTGGCAGCGAACATGATATCGTACGCATCGAATATGCTATTGTTTACCAAAGAAATATCCCCGAGAGAGTATGTTTCGACAGTCACTGGAGCAGACGAGTCGAACGGGAGCAACCCGGTTTCGAAATAGTGCTTGCGAGGCTCAGGCACCTCCCATGGCTCAATCTTTCCAGTCAAGAACTGCGGTAACACGTCATTCCGAACATACATCACAATAACTGCAACGTCTCGTCCGGATCTATCATGACTTCTAGCTTCTTCAGGACCAATGCCTTCATGAGCATCGATGGCGGCCTTCCGTGTCAGACACTCAATCTTGTTGTCCGTTGCGTCTTCAAAAGCCAGCCAGCGCGTTCCCGGCCCACCGGGGCGCAGGATACTGTAGAATTGGCCAGAAGTCCGTTTACCTTTGTGAACCACAAAGCCATAGAGGCTATACTTTCCAGCCTCCGGCTCGACGGTAATATCTGACAAGTCAAGTTCTTCATCTAATCCAACCCGGTTCGGAATCAAACTCCAGTGACGACTAATTTTATCAAACTTTTGGCGAGCCAATTCGACATGGAGCACGGCGGGAAGCGACCACTTCCCGGGTTTCTCATTGAAATGTTGTTTCAGCGCTGACTGCACACGATCCGCATTCTGTGCGGGGATCCTAATTCTCGTGTTGTTGAAGTCTCCTTGAAAATGATTGACAGATGTTTGTTCGTCAGGAGTAATTGCGTTGTTCACTTTATGGCCATCAAGTATCTTGGAAAGTTTTTCGATGGCATCAGTACCCGCAAGCTCCAGTTCAAGAGTCCGTCGGACTCTCTCCCAGAACTCCATCACATCTCTTGAGTATTCTCCCAAATTCCGCAGTGTCTGAGTGACAAAGTCGGTCTCGGTGTGAAGAGGAGAGGTGGACTCGCTTCGTAAAGCCCATAGAAGTCTTTGTAAAGCATCACACAAAGGTCTCGGTCTGGCATTTGGAGCTGTAAGATGTTCTAAGACGTCAACACTTTGGATGATTTCACGGAAAGGGGCAAGGAGGAGCCATGACACCAAACCAGCGACCTCAGGGCTATATTTGACGACTGAATCACCCATTGGCCGATAACCAGTCAAGCTTAGGCTGTCCCAGATGGGCTCAGTATCGCTCGGATGCCACCACAAAGATTGCGTTGGATCGTCAAATATGCGAATATACGCATCAAAGGCGAGAGTGTCATTCCGAAGGAGAGCTTGTCTTTGGCCCCGTTGTCGCAGGTGGATCTGGTCCCATGGGCCATAGAAAGTTGTCCAGCCCCAGTCCACGTTATGCGAGTTGAATTGGTGGTATGAAGACTGCATCGCAGCGGTTCGGGGCTCCTCTGGATTATAAACAATGAGACCAATTTGGGCAGACACTCGCCAGTCACGAGGTGTATCGGACGATGGCTCTTCGGTCTTTTCCTCCCCATTTTCTTGTCCTTGTGTGGGGGTACGTTCTCTGTTTTCTTCTACGGCAAGCTCCTGTTTTTCTTTTATTTCGGAAGTCGAAGTCTCCAGAGTTGTGGATTTGCTCGAGTGTGCAGTAGCTGGTATGGTTATATCGACCTCTGGTCCCAGGTCACTTAATACAGCATCTGGAGGGCCCTTGAAGACCTTGAATTCGGTATCTGGAATATCTTTATCTGGCCGGGGAGGTGTAGCAGATGACTCTATATATACGCTTAAAGAGGTATTGTTATTGCCCCTGGGGAAGAACTTCAATGTCCAGTAGATACCCCCGATGTATGCAGATGGGGACCTCATTATGGTAGCGCGGTTTGGCTTTTCCTTGGTACCGCGTACACCTTTGAATTTCCAGGTTACACGGGCTTTTTCTGCAGGCTTATATTCAGGATCGTCGACCTCCCTATAAAAGCACTTTTCCCAGTGGTTATCTGTAATCGAGCATGTCAGCGAATAGACAGTTACTCAGGATCGTGGTTAACAATGGAGGTAGATGACTCACAGTCCAATGCGCTATGACCCCCATTTTCAGACTCAATTTCCTTGAGCTCAGCCTCATCTGGGGCGGAAGTGTCTTCCTCGATGTCTGCCCAATAAGCATGCTCTTCCTCTTCTACAGGTGATCCATGGGAATCATTTTGGGACTCCTCCTGCGGTGAGTCCTGTTCAGCTTGAGTATCAGAAGAAGGTTCTTGCAACGATGGTTCGTCCTGAGGCTCATTCTCAGTGGCAGGAAGCTCTGTCATTGTGGGCTCAGCTACGGTTCCATCAGTAGTAGAAGTTACAGGAGCCTCTGCATCTGTTGGCGTCGAGTCACCAACTTGTGCGTCTTCAGCATTGGAGTTTGCGTTTTGATCACTCTCCATCGCGGTGGGAGCAGAGTCATCTGCTGAAGGCTGGACACTTGTTTCTAAAGGTACTGGATTCCAGCCTTCCTCAGACTGTGGTTGTGTAGCATTATCTGGGGCGGCGTCCATTGAGTCCTCCACCAAAGGCTGCTGCTGAGGAACTGGCTGAGGGGGGGGAAGATGAGAGGCATAAGCATGGGAAGAGGCCTCAGTATTTATATCAGCAGGAGCAGCATCCTGGGGGGGTGCAGGTCGATCCGGGGCGGTTGTAGTATGAGAAGAGGTGGAAATCTGGAAAGTAGAGGAGGGAGGCATGACGGATTGGGAGGAAAGAGGCGAGAGCGGTTGAGAATGCTGTGAGTGTTCCGGTGAAGAGGAGGAAGTATGGGGGAGAACGGGAGCAACCGGACGTTCAACGTTCACAGGGGAGTCGAGGGCAACATCCATAGTTTGGAGTCAATCCAATCAGCAAGCGACAAGCGGGAAGCAATTTCTGGAACGGTGAGAACGCTGCGAGACGAGATTGATTGGCTAAACTGGCAGAGAACTAGCGGGGAAGAATCAAGAGGTTAGTTTTATACGGATACATATATCAGACAATAGTAGTAGAGAATAGAGCTGCTGATGGATGGGTGAGTCACCGACAATAAATGATGCAACGGGCCCGCTAGAATGATATCAGCAGCTACTAGGAGCTGTAGCACCTGGTGGTTTATAGGATAATATAGGGTAGTAGGAGGGCAGATAGGAGTGGAATTGGGATGGGAAGAGGATTAGGCGTGGGAGCCAGCAGCAGCAGCAGCTTTAACGGGGGGGGGAGCAGAGCAAAGACAGAAGAAGGGATGAATCAAAAGAAGCAGCAAACTGAAGGAGTAGCGAGAGATGGCAGTGAGTGAGCAAGTGAGTGAGTGATTGAAGTGAAGTGAAGAATAATACTGATGGAGGTGAAGAAGAGGGAGAGGAGGAGGAGAGGAGAGAAAACGGGAGAGCAGGAAGAAGCAAAAAGAACCAGCGGGTGAGGTTGAAGCCAACACACACACACGCACACACACACACACACCGATATTGTCAGATATGCTCTGCTGATTGGCCGCGGAGCAGCTACAGATCCAGCCTCACTCTTGGGATTATTAAATAAATAAATTCCTATCTCAAAGAATGTCTATTTTATATATTATTCAGGACTGCTGCTGCTGCCTTGGATGATGATGATGAGGATGGATCTGCTCCGCCCTCTCAGCGTCAGTGTTGGCGTCAAGGCAGAAGCGCTGTCCTGGTTGGTGGTATGTATCAACTAAATAGGTACCCGATATAGACTCTGATTCCTCCCTGCATGTGCTAACATATGATCAGGTATCCTCTTCGTTCCCTCTTCTCTATCCCTCGTGCTATCTATCTATCTATCTATCTATCAATCAATCAATCAATCAATATGCCCCGGCGGAGATGAAGCTGGGGAGCTCTGGCTGTGCCACTGTGGAGAAATGGAGGCAGATGTGGGCAGCGACCCTGTTAGTTTGAGTGGGGAGTTGACACTGTTTAGACAGTGGTTTAGTTCGCCCTGTGGGGGGAACATGCCAGCCTTGCCAGGATGCAATCGGTGGTCTGGAACTGCTGCTGGATCGCTGAGTCCTGGCTGATTGACTGAATTCAACAACGCCAGATGGAAGAACAACAGATACTAAATAGATGGGCAAGGAGATATCCTTCCATCCCCATATTATTACATCTGTGGTTTTCATCTTTTCTTCTTCCAAAGGTATTTCTTGGTGGATAGATATCTGCAATTCAATTGGTGACTGAGACCCCCGTCACACCGCCTCAACTGAAACCAAGCGTCCAAGCCGGCCACGACAAGGCTGCTCTGGCTCTGGCTCTGGCCTGTTGGCCCCTGCCCTGAACCCGAGATCCCCAAGAGTCATCTCCTCCACAACAACAAGCATCAAGCATCAGAGAATCCAGCAGGCATGAGTTAATCTTCTTCTTTCCGGCTCTTGGCTTCTGACTCAGTTCTCTAACTTCTCTTAACCCTTGCCACACCCCGCCCCGCCTCTTGCCAGATCAACACGGGTTGTAGATTGTCGAAATACGTATACTGCGTATGTGTATCCCAAAGTCTGGATTCAAGGGAGAACTCTATCTCAACAACCAAACACATGTCATAAATTGTTTTGTCCAATTTCTCCTTATGGTTTCGACACCGGGGTAAGTTCCGTATGCCGTGCAGGGATCCTTTCCATTAACGGCGGCTAATGAATCAGTATACTCCGTATATATATATATATATATATATAAAACCGAAATATCTCAAGACTCATACGCCAAACACTTCCCGCCACCTCAATCCTGCAGACACACTACGAAAACTACGCACATTCTTCATATCGTATGTGTATAACTCATAATCCTTGCGTTGCACAACAGGCTGCAGAAGAAAGGAGCGCCATCCCTGTTTAGTAGCTTTCTTCTCATGTCATGCTAGCGGCCAAGGTTATCCAGATGCTTCTTCCGGCCCGATACTTCACTAGTCGGGTAGACAAAAGTATGTATGTACACGTAGCAAACCATTTGTGGTGTTCTCTTTTCTCTCTTTCTCTCTTTTTGCGGTGGTTACCCGATAAGGCTATCTATTATTAGGATATGGCGGGGGTTTGAATGAGAACCCTGACGACACGCCTTGAACCTCACTAAATATTTGAGTACAATACATATATTGAATAATATACATGGCACGTAAGTTTTGATCTATTCTTCCAAATTCTATATTCCTCGATTATATGTCGTTTCCTTCTCGTTACGAAAAAAAGTTCCCTCCCTTCCGGATGCTTCCAGACAAAAACTTACTTAAAATTAATTTGTTGCCTGCTTCTCCGCTCTTGCAAACGTCGCCGCAACTATCAGCGGAAACACCACCGTCGCCTCGGCAAAAACCTATTTCATATCAAACATGCAAACGTCAGCAATCCCAATCCTCGAAATTTCTATAAGCTCCATTCATTTTTCGTTTTGACCATACCTTCACACTCTTCGCATCCGCCTTGATCTTCCCCCACGACACAGCTTCATCCGGCCGCGCCCCAGCATCGCTCCCATCAAACTCCTGCGCCGTGTTGATATACACCGCGCTCTCCGCACCGTTGCGCATCAAACACGCATTCGCAATGTGATGCTTGACAATCCCGCCGCCCAGAATAATCATCCCCGCCCGCTTAGCCCGCACAGACATGGTGTTGATCTTGCGCACGTCCTCCACAATGTCCACGCGCAGCTGCTGCGGCGAAGACTTGAACGTGTGGAAATACATCATGTCGCCCAGGCTGCCATCGGTCAGCGCAGGGCAAAAGACCGGTATGTCATTCTTGTACGCCCAGTAGTAGACGGACTCTTCGTTGTTGATTTCCTTGCCCAGGCGGTGGATGATCTTGCTGGGTGTCCAGTGGAGCGGCTCCTCTGTTGTCTTGGAGGCCTCCTGTTCTTCTAGCATTTTGTCGAGGATGGGCACCAGCCAGTCCTCAAATGCGCAGTAGTTGCTGTTGGGGACGATGAGGTTGCCGATGCGGTTTAATCCCTTGGCTCGTAGCGACTGGCCTGAGGTGTTGAAGGAGCCTAGGTAGGTCGGGGCTAGGCATTTTATAAAATCCTCTTCGACGCCGCCGGCCGTCGTCACGATGGCTGATACATGCTTGTGTTGAACGAGGTAGCGTAGCGTCTCTCTCAGGCCGGATGATATCAGGTTCGAAGTGTAGCCTAGGAATATGGTGGTCTTGTCGCCGGTTTCTGGGTCGCGCCATGCTCTCTGTAATATCAACTCAAATGTCAGGCAAATACTTTTTGGGGAAAATATATGGGCGTGCGGGGTAAGTGCACCATTTCGTTGACTATGCGCGTTGCATCGCCTACTGCGCTGGCCTGGAATCCCATTCCAGTCATTCCATCCACGAGTTCCGCGACAGTGATATCCCTTCCTGCATGCTGGTTGAAATCAACACCTGTGACCCGCCTTGTGCCTTCAGGGACTGGTTGTGAGGCTTGCAGGACCGCATTGGTCACGGAGGAGGGAGGAGCCGCGGGCTGTGAAGTCATGGCTACAGATTTGTCGCAATAGTGTGTCTGTTTGAAATCTGCAAATTGGATGACTGCTGAAAAATTAGTTGGTTACAATTAGCCCAGCACGTTCAGCAGCACCTTTGCCTTGTGAAGTTTTTCGGGTCATATGGCAGACATTGAAAGGCCTTTTTGAGAAGAGATAGAAGATGAGGGCGTCAACGTTGAAAAGAAAACATGCCACCTATTTTCTGAACGCCGATTCCATGTAGCTTCGATGATAGAAAAGTGAAAAGAAAGAACTGAAAGGAAAAGAGAGGATAATTGTCAAGCAGACTCCATTGATTGTTGATGTGATATGCGTTATCAGCTTCCTTCCCCTCCATGATGATTGATCTTTTTGCCCAAGTCTTGGCGAGGCAACGTTAGTCCCGCACGGAAAGGGTTTAGCGCCGAGTAACCACGTGATGCTGTAAGTTATTGTGTATTGCTTGTATCGCTGTATTTTCGGCGGCGGGTCCGGATTGGCCAGACTGCCACACCCCTGCCCGTCTTGAAATTGCCAGCCAATCAGCAGCTGCCAACACGGTGTCCTCCGCGCCAAGCTCCCCTAACCCACTTCTGTCCGCCCCGCGCGTAACACCGCGTACGATGTTTGGTCGATTTGTTTCACGCTTTGACAGGTATCAGACTGACATGGAACACCTCGGCTCAATACCTGTACTAACTTATGAGCAACCGATACGAAATGTCATGCAGATTCAAAGTTTGAGGATAAATTCGTCCGCTTATCCGTTGTTTCTGAGAGTCTCTGCAGACTCGCTCTCTGGCCGCCGGAAGATTGTCCACAAAAACCACTGCCCTGCAACAGCGCCAAGCAAAGTGGCTGCAACCGCCTTGACGGTTGCCTCTTTCAACTTGAATTTGCGCCGATGAACCATTATTGCCCAATAAATGCGCATTTCTCATAGGCCGGTGATTGACGATGAGACCATGAGACGATGACTGGCTCGGCCTTAGCGTGTTGGATCCTGGCGTTTTCAGCCTTCGTGGCCCACTCTCTTGTTCCACAGTCCTGCGGTTAAAGCCCTCCCCAGCACAGACAAATCCCTGAGCAAGAATAGCAGCAGCATTATTATCGATTGATGATTGGCATGGAATCTGGATTTGAGGGCTGCCTGTTTGTTGGTCGGAGCCACTTCTTCGATGATTCGATCCCTTAGTTTGCCCCTAGTCGTTTTTCTCGTGACTTTGCTTGATTATTGATTGCGTCTCCTCTTGGAAGGTTTCACTTCTTCATTGTTGATCCATCGTCTTTCTCATTATCGAGACCCCCCTCAGCTTTCATTTCTTCCCCTGCCATCCGTACATTATTGTCGTTGTTGGTGTTCTTCTTCCTTTATCCCACAGTTGGACGAGTTGGCTGTTCTCACGACCCCTCCATTCTTTTTCTGTCAGGTTTCAAAGTATGCCAATAGAATAGGACGGAACTTGCCAATCTTGCTTCCAAATCTGTTCCTTTTCTCCCTGTGCTTGTCAGTTCAATTATTAGCCTGGTCTCCTTCATTATTTATTGACAATCGAAACGAACACCTTGCCGTCCCAAGTGCGCAGACCACACCATATTGCGGGTTGCAAGTAATAATAATAGCCATCCACCGCTATCATTCGACCATTTGTTTCTCCCCCTGCTGCCAGTCTCCTGCGCTGACTTGGGATCCTTTTCTCTGGTCGAATCCATTCTTCTCTCCCATTCATTCATTATTTTAACTTTTTAAAGGTGTTCGACTCCGACGCCACCTCCAAACCGCGCTAGTCCCAGAACGGCAAGATCTGTTACCGCGCCAAGCTTTTGCTGTCTGGCCATTTTCAAGATCACGTGGCGTCAATTCCTCGTCGTTTCCATCCGAAAAGAGAACGAACGCTGCCGTGGAAACTGTCTTGTCTGTCTTGCTAAACGTCAACACTGCTTCATTTACTTTCTTTTCTCCTAATTGACGCGACGCTGTTCTATACCGCGCATCGTTAACAGTGACGCTTGTGCGGTCAATGTTGTGTGTTGATATACGTTAATGGCGTCTCGCTTTCCTCCAAGAGAGCGATCTCCCCATCGATACAACGACCGTCGTCCATCTGCCCCCCACGGCTCGTCGCATATCCCCTCTGGCCCTCGCGCTTCAGACGATGTCAATTCCACTCCCCTGGGCAGGGAGCCCCCTCGCGGGCCAAAAGCCCTAATTGATTCGTCAAGAGGTCCACCGTTTGTCCCGCCTGGCCCAAGAGGTAGAGGCTTCTCAGGTCGCGGCGATTTTCGAGATCGCGAGAGGGACCGTGACATTCGTGATATGCGGGACGGCCCTCCATTTAGACGCGATGTTGATAGAGACTGGTCTCGAAGGGACCGCGGGTTTGATTCGAGAGACAGCCGTGTTCCCTTTGGGCGTGGAAGATCAAGGTCCCCTCCCCCATTGAGAGACTTTCGCGATTCGAGAGACCCCGGCCCTAGGGATCTCGATGTGCCAAGACTGCGGCGAAATTCCAGAGACGGGCCTCTTGGACCAATAGGCGGGCTCCAGGATGCTCCTCCTCTTCGAGGACCTCCAATGCGTGGTCGAGGTCGCGGTGATCGGGACCGGGGGCGGGGGCGGGGCTTTTTAGATGATCGCGATTCCTTTCGACGCAGAAGTCGTTCGAGGGATGCGTGGAGAGACCGCGAGCGTGACCGGGAATTGGATCGCCTCGACCGATTCGACAGACGTGAAGATGATCGACGATCCGAACGAGACGAAAGGGAACGAGAACGAGTTTCTGACCGCCCAGATTTGTTCAAGAAAGATAGACTCCCGGCCAGAGTTGAACCTAAAGGCACTTCTACAACAATGCTAACTACTGTCCCGCCCATTTCACCCTCGGTGTCTTCATCATCCATATCTACCTCGAAAAAGGGCATAGCTACGGAAACACGTGACTCCAATCGGAAACCCACGTTTCCTGCACCAAGTGTTGCTCGTGATTCTCGACAGGAGTCGGATCGGCACGAACAGCCTGCAGCCCGTTTAGATGTACCCAAGAGTCGACTAATATCGCAGCATTCCCCACCACCAGCAGTACCAGAAGTTCCTGCTTTTGGATCTATCACCAGCCCGAAGCCTGCGCCTGCCGACATTCCTTCTACCTCCACGTCTGCTAGTACCAAGCCACTCGAGGACACAGTAAGCTCGGAACCTACTAATGCAAAGCTTGAGAAGGAACACAGCGATGGCTCCGCACCCACCACAATATTGCCTCCTACCTGTCCAAAGGCTGATAGGTCTGGTCCTGATCATTCCAACGATCCCCGTATCTCCCGACCAATTGGCCAGGATGATCGAGGCAAACAAGAAGTGCCACTCCGCCCAGGTCGACATATTTCTTCCGCTTCCAGGTCCCCTACTCTTACTACGCACGATATTCCAGGTTCGGCCAGCTCATCCGGTGGGAAGGATACTGTACATACGTCACCACAAGCCGACCATAGGGTTCAGGAAACGCCTCCTGCTATTAGAGCTGGTCCGCGGCCTACGTCTTCGTCTGGATCCCCGCCTACCTCTCAATCAATTGGAAAGGGTCCTGCTCTTTCCCGTCGGTCTGGCTCACCCCCCGCTCTGCCATCTGCCCCTTTCAGGTCACCAGGTCCAAAGACTTCCCCCCGACTCCCTTTCTCAAGCGTCCCCACAGGACCACGAGCACTTCAGCGACCCAATGCTCCAAGAGGCGCGCCAAAGGTCAGCAACCAATGGGTTCGTCCGGGGTACGCCAACCGTGGCCCTTCCATCATGAACTCTGCGTCGCCCATGAAACGTGATTTATTCGAGGATAAGGACAAATCTACATCTAGCGTATCCGACGCGTATAAACGTCGCGGGTCTGAGGGATCTTCTCAGCGGGAAGACGATACCAAGTCTTCGCCAATTGCTGAGCGGGTGGTCCAACCGTCCAATCCACCTGAAGAGGTTGGAGGAGAGGCTGTAGAAAAACCCAATGAAGACCAAGATCAGCCTAAAGTTGGTTCTTCAATAAGTGAACAAGCTCCGCCTCCATTATTATTTGGACAATCGAGTGGTGAAGAGACAGATGAGGAAGATAATCTAGACGAGGAGGACTTTAACGAGGGAGAGAAACGATTCGAAAAGGAAATGCAAGCACTAGCTTCCGAAATGCCTCCTCCCACTCTTCAGGATCCTGTCATCGCCGACCTGTTGCTCAAAATTCAATTGCTGGGCATCATAGCCGAGGGCGCAGTGCCTTCTAATCTGGATCTGCCAGGCGCTGCAATTGAAATTGAGCGGCCGGATCAACCTCCAGCTGTCATCCCGGTGTCAACAGAAGAGGCACAAGAAATCGACCTTCCCGAACCCCCCCCTCCTATGGCTAGTAACGAACCTATCCCGTCTCTCGAAGTGCTCTCAGTTGAGAATCTTCCATATCTCCACTCTGGGCCACCGACTCCCTTTTCTGATATGGAGGCCTGCCAGGAGACGCTTCACAGCTATGAGCGATTGAACGAAGCTCTTCGTGGGGAGCTCGCCAAGCAGCGAAAAGGAATTTCCCTAAAAAATGCAAAGCTGCGAGAGGAATATGCCGGAATTTATAAACCCTGGAGGGCTACGGTGGAGGAATTAGACCGTAAGAGAATACAAGAAAAAATCGGCACGCCGCCCAGTCCTTCATCGGCCGTGGGAACTGCCACTACGCCGAATGCCATTGCTGAAGGGAGAAGAGGTTACAAACTCAATAGTGAGCTTGATTTCCAAAAGGCGCTGTTGGCGTCTACTATAACCGCTCAGGAAGAACAAGAACGCCGACGTGATAAAGAGGGATCCGCAAGACCCGATATGTCAAAGGAAGCACTTATTCCGGATATGTTTGAGGAACACGAAAAGCGAGCTTTTGTTTTCAAGGATACAAACCATGCCGTGGATCCCGCTTCTGCTTACGAAGTTTTCGCATTCCATCCAGCACCCGACGACTTTACGCCCGAGGAACAGAAGATCTTCACGGAGGCATTCTTAGCGCACCCCAAAAAATGGGGAAAGATCGCGGAATCCCTACCAGGACGGAACTTTGAAGCTTGCATCAAACATTACTACTTGACTAAGCAGGAATTCAAATACAAGGCTAAGTTGAATAGGAAATACGTTCGGCGGCCCAGAAAGAAGGCTGCTGCCGCCAGGAATCCGAAATCCAATGCTCTCATGTCAGATCTTGGTGTTCAGCCTTTGTATGAGGGCGACGAAGCCGAGACTCCTGCCGTCACAGATACTGGTCGCCCTCGTCGAGCAGCCGCTCCTACATTCGGTGAAATTGGTCCTGATACGGAGAATAACACGCCCACACCAAACTCTGGAAAGAGAGCGGTGAATGCGAAGGAGCCTGGTGAACAGCCAGCAGAGAAGCCCCAAAGTAGGCGTGGTGGACGAGGAGGTGGTGGACGTGGTGGCAGGCGAGCAAGGGCACAGCAAGTTGCACCCACTACCACTCCAATTGCTACGGCTCCTCCAAAGATCGAACCCGAAGTACCGGTGGATACTACCGCAGAGCTTGTGGTGACGAAGGATAAGGAAGAACAAAAGGAAGCCGCTGATGAGCTCACCCCACGGCCGAAGCCCGCAAAGAGTCGTACTAAGGAAGCCGTCTATGTTTTCGATGCTGCTGAACCCGAGACACCGGCAAAGTCGGTTGAGCCCAAATCTGGGTCTCTTCAGCCAACAAGCTACTGGTCTGTGCCGGAGCAGCGTGAATTCCCTGAGCTCATTCGTCACTTCGGGAAAGACTTTGAGGCTATCTCTCAATTTATGAGAACGAAGACCCCTACAATGGTAAGCTTTTGCAATGCCTATTACGAATAACAACACATGATCGTATTTTAGCTAATTGTTTACACTAAAAAAGGTCAAAAATTACTTCCAAAGGCGTGTGGATTCTGGGCAAACATCGTTGGAAGAATACGCTGAAATGGCTGAGGCTAAAAAGCTAAGCGGGGAGCCACCAGGTCCTCTTCCAGTTCCAAATATCCCTCCTAAGCGGCGATACGAAGCCACGCCGTCCGCTGTTGCTCAACGGCCGCTGGCACCAAATACTGAAGTTGCTGAATCAGTAGATACTCCGCTAGCCTCCAAGGCCAAACCTCCAGTTGTTCCGCTAGCTGCTGCACAACCTCCTGCGGCTCAGCCTCGGCCGCACGTTGATAAGGAACGCTCTCAGCCGAGATTTTATCCTCTTGCTCAAGCGACAACTGCTACCATGGTGCCACTCCAAGCCATGAGCGAAGAGCCGCAGCAGCGGTCAATTCGACCCCAACCACCTCAGGCCCAACGCAATCAACCAGGCCCTCGTGCGGGATACTTCAGTGATGAAAGGAGAGATGGTCGCACTGTATTGCCAATTACCCCTGTTCCTACCCTACCGTCTCAGGAGCCCCAAGCTCCAAAGCTGCAACAAAACGTCGCCCACATGCAACATCCAGGACGTGTCTCCGCGGCACACCCCCAAACTTTCACTCACGCCGATATGCCTTCCCAATCTCAAGAGGCTCAGGAGGCGTTACGATACCAATCAATGTCTCAGCCGGTTGTATATTCTCAAACCGCATATATGCAACAGTCCCAAGCAAATAGCCCGACTACCACTGTGTCCCGAACACATTCGAGGCGTTCGAGCAGAGCAGTTCCTGCATCTACGGCGACGTCACCCGTCCAGCGGATACCGAAACAGGAGTTCGAGCCAGCTAGTATGCTACGCAATGAACCTCTCGTGCAACCAAAATCAGCTTTGCCTCCGCCAGGCCACCTATTGGGTATGAGCCGACAATCTCCTGTCATATCTCCAACCAAGGACGTTGTTCGACCAAACTCAACACCGGCGCAAGTTCTTCCCGAGCCTCCTCGTCAAGTCCCTGCCAAACGGTCCAATATCATGAACATTTTGAACGATGATGCTGAGGAGCCACCGCCGAGAAAGAGGTTTGCCAGTGATCAACCTTCGCCTGCAAATACTCCACGGTTATACCCTGTATCGCATCCACTATCGCAGCAAGTCCAGCCTGCCTCTGTCGAGGAGTCAATGCATTCCAGTAGACATCTCCAGCAACAGCAAAGGGCGCAGTATTTGCAGCAGGGCCAGAACCAGCCGCAGCCTCAACAGCCGCAACCATCCCAGCAAACTCAGCCATCAGGTGTCCCTGGCCGCTCTTACCCCGATTATCCTAGCTACTCTGTTGGCTCCATGGCTGGCCCGGGAACTGGAAGCCAGGACTGGATGGCAAGGCTAGACCCCAGAGGACAGCAACAGTCACACCCGTCGGCCACTACCGACCATGGTATATCCCGTTTGCCAGCGCAGCAGCCTTCTGGTCTTGCATACATGAACACCGTGCAACAGCAGACTGCAAGCCCTGGATCCAGTATTCATCAGCAAGCCCAGCAAGCCCATCACCGCGCATCGTACAACTCCCAGCCTTTACAGCAGACGCAGCAGCCTCAATCTAGTGGGTTCCAAAGTCAAGCACAACACCAACAAAACATGAGCACCGGAAAGCGGGATTCTCCCATGGCATTACACGCGCAGCCTTATCATCCGGCTTCTCCACAGCCCCGTCACAGCACGGTGTCCTATACTCGTCAGGTATCCCAGCAGCGCCCTGCGTCTCCTGTTCCGCTTGCAACCCCGGGGGTGTCTCAAACACAGCAACTACAATCGTACTCCCAGAGTCACATGAGTCAACCACAACAGCGTGCACACCATTCGGTTGCTGGGCATCAACTCGGGCACACTCACCAGCACACTAGCCAAGGTGTCAGCGCTACTCAACATATGCAACACATGGTTGCCCCCTCTTCCCCCCATCATCATCACTCCCCGCTACGCCAGTCTCAGCAGCAGCAGCAAACACAGCCGCGACAGAGCCAGCACCAAGCTCAGCACATGTCCTCTCTCGGCGCAGGAAGTCAACAACAAAGTGCTGGGCCGTACGGTCATAATGCTCCGCCTTCCCACTTACAACCAGTCCATCGATCAGCTGGCAGTGTTTCTCTTCAAAGCCCCAACATTGGAAGGCCTTACACGCCCCCGTCAGCTATCCATCCGCATTCTCAAGGCGGAATTGCATATTCTTCTGGTGCTGCTCCTTCCCATCCGAGCCATGCTTCTCAACAACAGCAAGCATTGCATACAATGCATCAACATCAACATCACCCGCATCCGCATCAACACCAACACCAACACCAACACCAACACCAACACCAACAGCACCAGCTCAATCCTAGACATCCACATGGGCAGAGCCATCACCGCACTTACTCTCAAGATTCAAGACAATAATTGGAGTGCTCGTGTGCTTTCCCTTCTGGTGATGAATCGCCTTCATGCACTGCAGTTGTGGAAACTGCTCGTAGTTACTGTACATATATGTTTGCACGAGTACATTCATTTTTTTCTTTTTTTTTTGCTATTTCTTTTCTCCCTATCTCCCCTACGAACATAGTCGGATGGGACGAGATCTCTTCAATTTTCTAGCTATTCCCCCTTGCATTACTACATCTTGTTATTTTCTTTTTCCTATGTTTCTTTTATTTCGTTTCTCACATTTTGCACTTTCTATTAAAACTTCAACCGAAATTTGGTTGATTGTATGATTTGAATTTTGCAGGTCCAACCAGGTGTGTTGGTACTTCGGATTATGAATGGCAGTTATTAGCATGAATACGAATAAATAGATGACTTGAGTGTGTCAAAGTTCCTGGATTTGGCTCTTTCACTGAGTCTATTTTGTGAAATGTGAAATGTAGACTGCATGTGCTAGTTGATATGTTGAAACATACACATATCTAAGAACAAGAAATTTGCACTCATCCTGTGTCTTCTCTTTCTGCTCTATTTAGACTGGTGCAAGTTGAATGACTAGCAGAGAAGCTCATAATACAATCACTCAGCTGCAGCACACTACTTTCACATTATCTGCTTTTTGAGAAGAATGCCTCAACACCGTCTAACAACAGTTGGGACATTTTGAAAACAGAGTCTCCGCCTAAACTGTTAATTTTCAACACGAGCTGTGTACAGGCACGGACACGTCCTCCGGCCAAATCAACCCCAACCGCACAATTCTCCGCCTCCACCTCTTTCCACTTCAACATCAGCGGGGAGTGGCTGCAACAAGTCATCTTCCTCGTCGATTTAAATTAGTCCCTGGCCTGCTTTGCAGGTTTCTTGAGCCGATCCCATTTCCACGATCACGTCTTGCGCCAGACTTAAACTTCCACCTCATGGATAAGCTGCTGCTACTCGAGCCTCTTACGGCAGAGCTCACAACATCTCGCGTAAATGTATGTCTGTCTGGCCATGTTCCGACGGAACACGGCGGTACTTGACTGAGGTTTTCCAGCAGCTGAAAAATCTAAGAAGGCTGATGTTCTTCATATCTAAGCCCTCAAGATTTCCAAGCTTTCCTGACATCACATATCCTTCAACTTGTCAAATACGGGCTTCGAATCTCGCCAAGTGGAACTCGCGTGCTCAGCGAACTGTGCTTTATCAATCTTAGATTGTTTCCCCACAGACAATGCTGAATGTTTGACTGAGATTACCATCAAAGGTCCCATCCAAAACAATCTCATGCACCTTTCCACTCAGATGTATGGTCGCTGGACTGGTATCCGAGTGAGTCCAACTGGCGTGGGAGGTCTCTGGGGATCACAAGGCGGGGATAAGGGGATGATGCTAGAATATCAGTACTTAGTTGGCCGCCACAAACGACAATAAGATAGCAAATCTACCCAAGCCAAAGTGTTGTGTCTCATGGAAGAATGTGAGTTTACATCTATCTCCAACGTCAGTAGTAGACGGTGATGTGTTGAGAAGACTCCTAGCATGGAAAGCCCAGCCAATTTCTGGGTGAATCTGAACGTAGCTTTCTTCTCGGGTTGCCAATGTTGATAGACACCTTGGTGTAAATTGGGTTCCCGTTTGAATCGCAGTTTATGAAGTCTGCTGTGGCGCGATGGAAATATCTGGCTGTGGCAACCCTCCTAGAGGGATTAAATAAGAGCAGCGAAACATGTTGACTGACTCAAAATGTGCAAGAGATAATAGTACTACTCTGTACAGAGAAGTCGATGAAGCGAAAGACGGCTATTTTTCCATACCGAAAATACGTAGGTGCGATTTACAGTAACCTCACCATAACACTACTGTAGTGTTATCATTTCTGATGACAGTCAATCACTGTTACTTCACTTTTCTTTTTTTTTTTTTTTTTTTTTTTTTTTTTTTT
>PDNB01000145.1:0-75944 GCA_002573585.1 Helicocarpus griseus UAMH5409 | reverse complement strand
CTTATTGCGTTGTTGAATTATCGTTGAAAATAACCACTGCTTTGAGGCCGATTATGGTGGTCGTTGGGTGGGAGTGGTCGTTGGGTGGGTGATTACGTTATCATGTGACTAAGTGATCGAGAAAGTGGTGTGATCAAGTGGTGAAATACGTTAGTTATCCAATCACAGATTTCAATGTTCCCCTGAGCCCCTTAAAATACTGTTTTTACCAACGGATAAACAGAAGTCAATAGCTTGTAGGGACACAGTGGACACTTCAATTAAGAAATTCAATGATTATTGCCTATCTGCGAACTTCGTAAGCATATCCCCTTGAACCAGCCCCTTCTCAATAAACTTTCAGACTTCCTCCCCCGAGTAAGCAATCGTCCATTCAAGATTATGCCCATATGTGACCGAGAAATATCTTGCCCCTTCCTCCTCAAAGACATCAGCTTTATCAAAAACGGAACCGGGCTCTTCGCGAATTTACACTGGCTAACCATGTCCGGATCAAAGCTCTGTCGATCTGCCGGATTCACAAACCCATCTCTGGCAACCTGTATGCCCTCACCTGAAAGACGATGTGCCAATCCTAAAAACCTGCAAAGCAATTTATATTCCCCATTGTTTCGCAAGTAAAGCTGACCAGCAAAGATATTCAGCTGCTGAACGAGGGAACAGTATGGAAGGGGTTGAGGTGGCGGTAAAGCTCCCAGGGAAAGTTTGTCCATAGGGGCCGCTGTGATTCCAACTCGCGGAGCGTATATGTGAAGAGTAATATTGGCGTCTCCTCGTACATGGCGCATGGCCTCATTTGCCTCGAACGGACTCAAAATTACCGGCCTAAGGACGCCTCTCAATCTGGAGTTGCAATCCAATTGACAGGGCGCATAAACAAGTCAAGCAATGGACCTGCGTCATCTGCAACTGTCTGAATAAAATCCCGAGTCACCAACAAATCCCTTGTCCACGGGATTTCCTGAAGCTCGCCGGCTAACGACGTGCGTTTAAAAACGTCAAAGGCTGGGACAAATGCTGGAGACGATTGATTAAGCAAACCACACGAAAAAAAAGTCTCCGCATCAGAATGCACAACATGCTCGGCGGGCTTCAGCTCAAGCGGCTGTTCAACTTGCTGTTCCCGCTCCAGTTCAGTCTGTAACTCACGCTCCTGTTCTTCTTGGAGTTGAGAGGTATCGAAGGAATTTGTATTAAAGTACTTGCATTTTGCCCGAATCGCATTTATTTCCTCCATCCGTTCAGTTAGAGTTTTGTCCTTGACACCACGCAATATTACCTGTTCGTCCCGACATGCTTTATAGAAGCCATATCGTTCCTCTATGCTTTGCGCCTCTTTCTCGACAATGGACTTGGCAATTTCTAGTGGAAATTCAAGAGAGTCAGAACTCAAGGCTTTAGACATTGCAAGAGAATGTCGCTGAAATCGAAGACCTTGTGTTCCCCACGGTGGAGCGCATTTTCTGGTGTGCCCCATGTCTCTGAAATGGCCCATCTCAATACGTCTGATACTTGAATGGCATCACTTTGGGTTTTGTCATTGCACTGCCTTATTTTGCGTTGGATGTCTGCTGGAGCATAAAACACCAATGACTGGCCCTTTCCGAGTTTACGCATACGCATGCACGCTAATTGTGGTGTTAACAGACAATATACAGTTTCATGTAATGAGCAACATACCTTGTACAAGACGGTCCTTCGTGACATTGGGTCCTAGGGTAACGGCAGCTCGGTAGTTTGTCGGAAGCACCAGATCTGTCCCTCGGGTATGCGCTTCATCCAGGTACACTAGGCACTTCTCCATAGATAGTGCATAGGGTGAGAAATATAACGCTTCCTTATTTCCATCGCGAGTTAGTACTGTCAATTCGTCGTTGTCGTCGAAAAAGATTACTGCTTCCACAAGAGGTGTAGAGGTTTTCGAGAGCCAGAGTTTCGCTAACTGCTCGTTTTGCAGCTCCAGAACCTGAGCCCCAACATCTAATATGACCTGAATAGGGGTTGTCGAAGATGTGACCTTCTGCAATAGGGTTTCAGAGTTGAACTCCTCACTGTCAGAACTATAACCCGGGGAGAATGTGTTTTCCGACCCAAGAACACAAAGAAGCTGCTTGGCATTGGTATGTAGCTGTTTTTTAGAGCTACATTGTTGGACGGACAAAGGCAAGATATACCGACTGTCGTTTGTGCCGCTGAATCCCGTTGTCGGATAGTTTTTCTTTCGCCCTATATTCCAGCCAGAACACGATATCTTCTCCTCATACTCCCTCATCTCCTTTGGGAATACGATTTGAGCAAGAAAATAATCAATAGCTCCTTTGGAAAAGCGAAGGTGTGGGAACAAATGGTGTTTGCACTGATCAGTATTCTGCAAATTAACACTAGTGACGTTATGAAATATTGTCGGTAGCGTCGGCGCATCATCGACCCAAACTTGGTACTCTTCTTGAGCATGGTCGCCCAAAAAGAGCTTCTTGAAAGCAATTTCAAGATGTTCGTTGGAAAGGCCGCTGTAATAATAACTCAAGCAAGTCAGAACGATTGTCGCATTCGGATGACTGAAGGAAGCACGCGGCGCTGGACTATCCTTCGCACGGTATGGAACCGCTAGCATCGTCATCGATAGGTCAAGTCCAAATTGACTCGCCACCTCTTCTGCGTAAAAGCGAACATCAAGATCCCACCAGCAAGTAGTCCTCGCAGAATTAGAAGATCCTGCCGGTTCTCCAATTTGAAAATCAGCTTATCCAGTAGTTTCAAGTCGCCTTTAGTCATTGAAAGAGTCGTGAGGGATCGGAAGAGTATATCCCTTGTAACTTTGGGGAAGTGTAAGACGGGTACTTCCGGCAAACCGCCCTCACGAATCCTGTTGGCTATCATTTCAATAAGTTTCTGACCTGCCTCAGGCTGCAGCACCCGTATCCGAAATCGGGTTGATCCAGAAAAAGCCGGACGAAGCTCCAACCCAAGGGGAAAGAGCTTAAGCACATCTCTGGAGATATTGTGAGCGAGTTCTAGAACAGCTTGTATGATAGTCCACCGGTTGGGGCTAAATTCGATCGCTCGCTGCGCGCCCAATGTATACACCAGTCCAAATTCACGCTTAAAATTTCATCACTCTCATCCAATATGTCTCGCGAGGTTTCATTGAGCCAACGCTGCGCACTGATCAACGCATTGCCAACTTCAGCAATTCCAGCTAAAAGTTGATCCAGCCCTAACAGTTCGAAGGACAGGAGGTACTCCGGCTGGACGAGCAGAATTCGCCAGTATTACAACACTCACTGTATAAGTTCTGTATTCTCTTAGCCATCTTCATAGTTGGGCGCAGAGAACGAGATACGGGTAGCTGATAGACTCGGCGACCAACCAATCCACCCAGTCTTTTGATCATCCTGTTCAGCATTTGCTTCGAAAGTGACCTTAGCACAACAACGCGAACGAGCTTCTCGGTGTTGGCGAGTGCTACTGCCACTATGGGAATAATAACAGACGACTTGCCTTCCCCCATATTCAACTGCAAGATGGAATTTTCATTCGATGACGGTGCCATCATCTCTAAGGCAATCTCTGCTTGAACGGGTCGGATTAATAGATCGTTCTCAATCTCAAAAAGAAGCCAATCGGGATGCTCTAAAGGCTTCCAACCTTGACGGCCGGTGTTCAGAAGCTCGGTGAGCATATTGCCGCCTGTCTCGGAGCATTTTAGGATCCGCTCTGCGTGTTGTAAAGTAGATATTGCAAGTCCGTATCCAATCAAGGCTTCCTTCCATGCTTCACTTAACTTGGAAATCTTGGCAAGAGACAAATGCTCAAGGATAGAAGTCGGTGATAAACGGGCGCTAAACCCTGCCTCTTTGCGGGGCAACCTTCATCTTGGAGTCGATCGCAGATTTTCTCAAAGCATTCCGCGACAATCCTTCGGCAATCCTCCACATACCTTGGGATAGGATGTTTCAAGTGATTAATCGACCGTAGAATCATGCCATCTTCGCACGTTTTCAAAGCCTCCAGGCTCTTTGACAGATCCTCAAAATATTCCCTTCGTAAGTTGCAGAAGAAGAAAGACTACCCGAAAAGTTCTCCACCTAACGATAGTCAGTTGTACCTCCCCTCTCTTTTTGAGCCCAGGACGCAAACGGAAACTGTTTCTTCAATTTGCCAATTGTCGGTGCGGGCGTCGAAAAGGCACTTTCAAAACTCAAATAACATGGTTTGGTCTGGTGGTTAATTTGGGGGCGTTGCATTAGAAGCTTTGGGACGGCGTAATAATTGGGCTTTAAAGATTCTAAAACCGCCTGCGCTTTATCGATGAACTTTTTGAATTCAAGATCCCCGTGCCAACTTTCAAAAAGTGGTTGAACAAGCTGTAGAACTTTATCAACGTTAATGAACTTGCAGCATCCTAAGTTCGTCGGTGTTGATACGTGGGATGTTGGCCATTGGGTGGTAAGGGCCTCCACAAATTCGGCTACTCGTTTCTCTTTCTCTTCCTTGTACAGTTGCGTAAGACGTTGTCTCATGGCATACTGAGATTCATTCGGCAGAGGCCCCAATTTGCTCTCCGGGGACGCATCGAAATCATAAACACAATTTTCTGTAATAGAAATTAGCATTTTCTTGTTAGGTTCTAAACCGCGAGAAAGATCGTAAGAAGTATGGGTCGGTAGCTTGATGATGCGAAGCTCAGGAACAGTAGCGAAGGCCAGTAGTGTCTCTGCTAATTCTTCTGCTACAAGTTGGTGGCTAGTCTCTTCGCCCTCGTAGTATGACACAGTGCATAGGAAAAATAAGATCCGGTACTTGTCCTTCTCACGGATGCTCCGAGATAATTGGTGTATTATTTGCAAAAACGTTTGTGGCAAGAATGTAGTTGGGGATGCCAGCCACTTCATGTCATAGGTCAACCGAAGACCATTCTCTGGAAGTGCCGGTAGACCGCCAATTTTTTTGTATTTTTTAGACGACTTGAAAATCTCTTTGTGGGTTCTAAGACCAGTGGACCAACCGTCAACCAACTGAGCGGTACGAGGAACTCTTTCAAGGCCTTTACTCATGAAAGGATGGTCACGGGCTTTGTGAATAGAGTCTTGCGCCTTGGTAAATGACTCTGCGCCAAAACCGTCAACACGGAATGTAGAGTCACGAATAGTGTCTCTATCTGTCAAATGCTGTATTGTCCGTTCGGTAAAAACATCCGAGCACGATGGAGGTGAGTCACCCTGAAGCATAGAAAACGTCCTGTATGATTCGAACAAAGTTTCCGCCAGTGTAGCGAAATAGTTGTGTTGGCTTAAAAAGGGAAGTCCATTCCACCTAACTTCTTGCATGACTTTGAGATTGGGCGGATAAAATTTGCGGCGCGGAGTCAACTGAGCGATTCTAGTCAATAGTTCAATGTTATGCTTTTCCACCACGAGTGACAGGGCGGATGCCGCCCAGAGTATCTGAAGAGCTCCTTCAGTTCTGCGAGTTAGATCATCCGCAAGGCAGCTGGATGTCGAAGCATGAATGTAACACTGAAATAGCTTGCTTCGCAGGCTCCCGTTGTCAACCAGCCGGCCAAGCTCAGAGTCGATTTTATAGTAGTAGTAAGGAACGGTGGCCATAGAGGAATTGTCAATAGATACACGCACATGGTTGTTTTCCCTTTTGAAAGAAACACTTCCATATGGTATAATAACGCCGCGCGAAGAATCATGTATGCCGCGCAGCACTAGCTTATTGACCAGGCCAGTGAGAGTACCAAAAGATTGCCCGTCATCCACCACCATACCGCGAAATTGTTTCGATTCGAGGTACATCGACTCTGGGTTTTTGAAGAAGTCCAGCTTTAGGCGGGGTAGGTAAACTCTTAATTCTTCACTTTCGGAGTTGATCATGACGTGCATATTGTACGGCAATTCCAACGGACTCAGGATCGACGCCACTGCTTGTCCAGAAGAGCTGTTCGTTGCTATTAGTTTCCATACACCGCTAACCAAAGTGCGACCGTATTGAATGTTTTCAATGGCACAGTTGCTTGGTTTGGATCTCCATAGGTCGCTTATCGGTCGAAATTCGATATAATTAGTCTCCAGGTTAAGCCAGTGGCAGTACTGTGTTACAAACGACTTTGGAAAGTCCCCATTCACCGTCGTACTCGGAAGAATTTCATATTTTCCCGTCTCGTCGTCAGCGCGAACAACAAGACTGCCCTCATGCATTGCGAAGTGTATCTATCCAGGCTTAAGTTAGTGCTGAGAATGTACAATAAGGTTGAGGGAGTAAAATTGAGATAATACCTGATAACCAAAGTGCCGCTCGCAAGTCGCAAACTTCATGCCAGGCGCAGTGGAAGGGATAGATAACCTTGAATTTTTTTTTCTACATTCGCACATCAATATCATTATTAGTTTCGTGTAATTCTCCCTCGGGATCGGGTGGTGCGTGTACTCACCCCAGAAAATAACCGACGGCAAAGGTCCTGTTCTTCATAATCTCGGGGCAATTTCGTTAAACCGTCTATGAGCAATTCACCATTAAGAACGTTGTAATGAACGGTCGATGAAGGCGCGTTTGCGCCACGAGAAATTTCCGTAACCAACCATGGCTCGTCAACTTCTTGTAATCTGAATGATCCTGCCCGCTCATATCCAGGCCACCATGTACCGATTAGACCCCCCTGGCAAGTAAGTATCTTGGCGGTTAAACAATCCTCAATGCGATGGCAGAGACTCCAGTATCGTCGCACGAGAAACGTAGTGGACTCGGGCAATAACTGGATTGGCGGACAACGCTCATGTAATGTAATGCAGCACTTGGTGATGGTGGCGATATCGCTAGTGTCTTGTAGTAGAGTCTCTAGATGATTATCATCGACATCAAACGTCGAGTGGCACGTTAGGGCCACCTCCAGAGCAACTGAATTCAAACCAACTGTATCACCTTCCAGAACGTCCTGCAATTTAAGATTCAATTCATCCAGCCAACCCTCTGTTATATTTCTTGCTCGTCTCAGAGTTTGCAGGCACTCATTCTTGACGTTTTCGTGCGGATTGCTGGTCAAGATACGTGTGGCGATGGTTACAAAGGTTCGCATTGAGAGAACCTCCTGCCAATTTCCTCCCATTCTACCCACCGCCTTCCCCAAAGCAGAAATTAGGTCTAGTCCAAATCGCTCTTCTTGAAGGTCTGCATGTGATTCGCAAGATAGCATGGCGCCAGCTTTATATGGGCCGATTTGCCATATAGCGGCCTGAAGTAGAATGTTCGTCTCCCAATGATTAAAGTTCATCGTTCTCGATATCAGCTCACGGAATATGTTTCGCCACTGTAGGCGATGCCCGGACCGTAGGGAACAGAACGCATACATCTCATCGTAAGTCAACGAGGTTGTGCAACTGGCCTGGTTCGCGATAGCAACTTTCGTAGAATCGTTGGTACTGTCCACTGCATACTGCAGCTGCCGATAGGGCCCTTCCGGGAGCTGGAACGTACACAAGTATTGAATATCGCATTTCCCTAGTAAATAGTGTGATTTTACTTTGTTGTCTACGTCGAAAACAAAGTAATGCGTACCATTAGGTGCACAAGCCTTAGATGCGTTGGGGCAGTGGTTCAACTCCACGTCTAAGAAATACTCGGTGCAGGACACCGGTTTGAAAGTAGATACTAACGGCAGCCGTTTAGTTGTTGACTTTCTGAATTTTGACAGTCCTTGGTAATCATTCAAAGGCCACATATGCTTCGCCTGAACTATGTCTTGAGCCTCCGGCGAGAGCACGTCGATTAAAATGCTGTAAGTTGTATCAAGCCAGGTACGCACAGCTTCGGGAACGTCTAGATGAAACACGACACATTTGTCCGCTATTGGGTCTTCCGGGAGAGGCCACTCATGGGGCTGGATTTTCGTCGCCATTGCCTTCTTCTTTATTGAACACTTCCCGCAAGATCGGCTATGCTTCTTGCCCATTTCGCCGCTTTTCCGCTGGAAAGGATTGAAATCACAAGACATTGACTTCCACTGCGCATCCAGGTTGTCGTACTCTTCCTTCATCTTGTCGAACTCCTTATATTTTTCTAGTCTGTCCTGGGTCGCTTGTTTAATTATTTTAGTCCGCAGATTTTGATGATGTTAAGAACTGTCAAAATAGCGGACCGCAAAGTTATTCTCGCTTTTTGAATTGCCTTCTCGCCATTGAAAGTAAAAATCGAAGGGAAGGTATAGGTTGCTGCAAGTCTTCTCACTTTTAAATATTGTTCAATACGGTTTAGTTCTTCGATATCGTTCTCTTTCGAAAGCAACAGTGGTTCGAATAAAGAAGGCGGAAATCCAGGGTCATAGTCTTTCAAGAGACTACATTGTGCAACAGCGGCAATGTCCAGTGCGATCCACAGGCCAAGCAGTGTCAGGATCATTCGCGACATGTCCACAGGGCACCCAGAGTAGGTCTTTTGAGCCCTGGATATATATGTCATGATAATATCAGCAATGGACGGACGTATGGAATCTTTTTTGTCTTATCTCTGATCCATTCAGTAAGAGTCTCCGGGTCCAGAGCTCCAAATCAGCAAGGCAGAGACGTTCATTTTCCTCAACCTCAGAAATTGGAGGAAGAACTGGCAGACCATCCTGAGTGAACCGGATGCGAGGCACGGATCGGACTGTAATCTTGCGATTATCAGTCGGAAACACTGTACGCGACCGGACGCTCTGGAAGTAAGGATACAAATTACTCAGGGTAAGTTTGGTATCACCCAGCAAATCTGGCGGCGATGAGAGCCAATCCTCCCATACCTTTTGAGGCGTTGAATCGTCCTGAATAGCCGCCCATTTGGTGGATAGCAGTTCGTTGGCGCTGCAGAGCTGCTCTTTGATATATGGTAACCATGGAGCCTGTCCAATATGACTGCTCAACTTGACCAATCGTCTAGAGATCTTTGCAGTCATGACAAAAATGATGTCAGATGGAAGGCGTGCTTTCACCCCCTCGCTTAAAATATTTGTCATGAAGAAGACCATGAAAGACTTGTATCTTATCGTATCATGCTCCTCCATCAGAGTCGTATTTGCATGGCAACACGTAGCAAGAGCCAAAGTGGAGATCGGCGCCATGGAACAACAACAGGGTCTTGCCAGATAACATCGTCGCGAGTTCTTTTGTAGATCCGATTCACATCCAAAGGGCGTCCGAGGGTTCTAAGTACGCTAAATAGAAGTTCGGTCACAAAGGTTTCTCGACGCTCAATAAAATCGACTCCTGCTTTCCATGATGTTGGAATTGCCTCGAGGGGGGTTTCCCGATCCAGATCACATAAAAACTCCGCAAAATCGTGACGGAATTCCGAATTCGAAATTAGACTCGGCTCAAGGCCAACAGCAGGGCCGGGGAAACATCGGATTAACCGCCCTTTCATCCCAATCACCTCTCGCGTAGTGGGCGACAGCTCAAATGTTTCGAAGCAATAAACCTCATCCTGCCTCCGTACGATAATCCCGGCGTTTTGACTAACGATTTGAAGCGGAAGAACATCTAGGAAGCGATATAGTCAGTTAAATAAACACTACCGCCCGTTAAAGAAGAATTGCAATATGCTTTACCCCCAGTCACCATCTCTCCTAAAGCATGTTCAATATTGTCGCTCAAAAGCCGCCCATTATCATGCGAACTTCAAGCATAATCTGAAGCATTGAAGCTATGGTGTCGAATCTCATACGCTCATCCTCAACAAGAAAACTTTGGAACTTTTTGCAGGAATCCAGGCAGATTTTAACAAGTTCAACCGACTTCGCGAACGCATAATCGTCACCTTGCGGTAAACGAGGTGGCAGAAATACATGGTTAACGATATACGTTATGTGTTTGCACGCCATGATGCCGCTAAAAAAAAGAAAAGAAAGACAACAAGAAGGAAATGGATTTAGGAAACAAGAATGTTAGCAATTAAGAGAAACCCAACTGGTCTCTGAGCTGTAAACGACTTATTTTGGTTCGGATATGTGTAGCGCCCAAGACGAAGAAAGAAGGTTAAGAAGTATGCAAATAAGAGTTACGGTAGAAATGAACCTGGAGGGTCGGAGCACTCGAAGAATGCAACGATCATATGTAAAGGAGAGAGTATAAATGAGAAAAGAAATATGATAACCGTGAGTAGCGCAATGAGTTGGGTTTAGCTGTTTGTAAACCTTTGTAATCGATGTTGCAAGCGAATCGCCATGCTCCCTTCACATTCACCTCATTGGGTGTGTTATCGGCATCAAGAGCTTTGTAACTGAGCAAGACTTTCTCACTCAAGTCTCGGCACGAACCCCTTCTTCGTTAAAATCTCGACATCTCAAATGACGAGAGAATATCAAATACTTCCGTGTGTCTTAAAGCAGCGTCGTAGTCATCAACTTCTCATCAGATCCCGTCAGAATCCCTAATACACTTTGGGCAAAAGGGTCGATGAGGGATACGTATCTTGCTGCGTATTGCGCTCTTTTATTCTGACCTTAGCCAACGTATATCACTTTTTAGCATAGAAGCGAAGTGAGCTTTCAGCTTTCTGTTAGCAATGTCCGATTGATGCACTCCGGGAACCAAAGTGATCGTTAATCCCGAGAAAAGCAATTTGAATCAGAGTCACCAAGGATTCTAAAGAATCAAAGTCACCTCTGCAGTTGAATCCCTCCCGGGATGAGAAAGAGTTCATCCTTATTTACGTAGACACAGCGACTACGGCCGTGGACACAGCTAACGCAGTGTAATCAACAAGACAAACTCAAGGTCAACAAGGCCTTGCCGTCTCTACTCACACTTCCTCATCATCATCCGAAGTTCGGCTACCATAGGCATTGTCACCATTGGCTCTTGCATGAAAAGTGTCCACGAGCTCCCAGGCTCTCCAGGAATTCGTCGCATAGCGCGTGACGAGCATAACCTCAAAAGTACATGGTATATGTCCCTTTCCCTTAGTTCTCACCATCTACACGCGCACACACATTAGCCTGGTACAAAAGCCCAATGAGCCCCGTCCATTATTCAACCAAAAGTGAAAGCATTGCAACTCCGACTTGGCGAGAAACACAACAATGTGTTTATGCTGAGCGCCACACTCTATTCCAATGGCGTTGCAATAGCTTTGAGAATTGACGGAAATGGAGGTATGTCAGAGTCCCCATCACACCGACATCGACATCAGCATCATCGACATTCCCAGTGTTTACCCAAATAAGGCTCGTTTGGCCCCCTTTTCTTTGAGCAATTCCGTTTCGAACCCATTGTCCACGGCATGTAGCATCCAACCACGATCAGAACAGATCAGATGACATCAAATCAGCCCAATCCACGAAGCAGAAAGATATTAAGACACAATTCAAGCCAGAACAAACAAAATCCCTCCTTGTAATAGAAGACACGAGTGTCGTTGACATCTATCAAAGACGTGAGGTTGGGATTAAGAAACCTTGATCCAATGAACCTACAGAATGCCAAGACTTTTCTCCCAATCCGTCATGATCACGTGGACTATCCCACTCCGAAACTCCGATGGCATATGAATATCAGACTATCAGCGACAACCCGAGGACTCATGTGTCTCTTATTCGAAGCAAATACGACCACAGTACTAGAGAGTTCGTCATGGATTGAACTCTTATTATGTCCAAAGTATTAATATTAATGTGGCCTCGAATACATATAGACTTCATACAAAACGCAAGAACCTCGAAACCATCAGATAACCAAGTCTCCGTACACAATCTACCAGTCAGCACAACATTACCACATCGCGAAATCACCATATCGCCACTTCATTACAACTGCCATCTCATCTATATATCTGTCTGTGCAGCAATAATCACAAGGGAATGGGAGCGGGTATAGAAAAAGGATAAACCCGGAATAAATGATCCGGCAATGTTCAGAAAAGAGACAACAAATGAAGGAACCAGAAATGGGAGAAAAGCAAAAAAGGGTGAAGAAAATCGATCATTCTGTACAAATAATATATTAAGAAGGTGAACTTATGAGGTAGAGCGCCACAGTAACAATGCGCCTAGTCCATAGTCCAAGTCTAATAGGGGCGGGTAGCCAATGCAAAAGGGAATCAGGTTTGGTAAAGGTATTAAACTTCGTCAATCGGGAGTAAATAGGGTCAACGAGAAAAGAGTATGGGGTGAGGGGAGGGTAATAAACTAATTGGTTTCGGTTTTTGCAAACATATCAACACCAGGCAGAATGGAAGCAAAAACGCAAAGTATTATATCTCGCGCCGAGTCTTAAGAATGGAGTGGAATGTGGGTTGTTTATCAAAGGTATTTTAGGGAGTCGGTGTTTGTTCACTCAACCTTTACAGGCTGGAGCGGGGGGAGTTCAGTTCCGAACACCTTGTCCCAGAATCGGCTAGTGACGCCAAAGCCATTCTCGTAATCGGCGAAATGATGTTGAAGGTGATACTTCTTCAGTTGCTTGTAGTAGTAGGGGAGACTGAAAAGGAATCGTAAGTAAATGGATATAGTAAGGTGGGATCGGATGGTTTGTACGTACTTTCTATGGTGGAGGAAGTAGTGCGTCATATCATAGCACACGTATCCGAAAATTCCTCCGGAAAAAACGGTTACGGCTGCGTACCAGTTATAGAAGAAAATCGTGTTTGCGAGATAGTAGAAGGGGGTTGCCAGGATGAGGAACAACGTTGGTGGCATGACAAGACGGTACTTGTCCATGGGGAGGTAGTGATGAATGCCGTGCAGAAGGAAATGCAGGCTAAGGCCAACGCGATTGTCTGGTAGGTATCTATTGCACCCAATTAGCACCTAAACAGAGAATCTGGCATGTTCAAAACATAGAAGATAAAAGACAGAGGCACATACTTGTCGATGTGGAAGAGGCAGCGATGAAGACCGTATTCAACCAAAGTCCAAATACCCAGTCCCAGTAACCAGTAAGCGCACCCAACAACCCAGTTCTGCAGGCCAGAGAAGCCCACAGCCGTTCCGTATGCAACCGCCGGATACCAGACCGTTGGAACCACCCACCACGCAGTCTTTGTCAGAGGCTCGAGAAAGTTTCCAAAGAGGGGGGCAGATTCTCCGCCCTTGTAATGTCGGGGGCGATGGACCTGCTCCAGATAGAACTCCTTTGAGAAGCCGCCATACCACAGCTGTCCAAACAACGGCCGGTTTAGGTCCAGGAATTTATGTGTCCGATAATCCGCAGTAAGATCTGTTTCTTTCTCAAGATCCTCCTCACTTGACATGCCCGTGGTACTATAGACGGGTTTGTCGCCGTTTGCCGTGCCATTTGTACTTGAACCGTTGGCGGTGCCATTCCCATTCGCCTTGCAGGAGGACGACGGCTGTAAGAATCCAATATGATAATCCTCTAAGATCTCGTATGCAGCTTCAGAGTGTTCGTGGGAAGGGATATCGCGCATAATCTCAGAAATGTCCTTGCCGGCGTATTCCAGGATCAAATCCCCTCCACCAGGGTGATCATCCATGAAGGAGGTGACATCGTAGACTTTGGCGCCCCGTGTCACGTAGCACGATTTGGCGGTTGTATGTGATTTCAGGTCTGCCGCGGAAAAGACGGGTAGATTCTCGCTAGGCATGATGGGCAGTGATAAGAGAAATTTAGGGGAGGGAGAGGGGAGGAGTTGAGCCGACGAAGCACGGCGCACGAAACGAGGAAGGACGACCGTCCAGTGAGAAATCAGGAGATGATCATGCAAAAGCAAAAGCTAGGTAACGAGTGCAGAAATCGAGAGAGAGGAGGTAGACGTAGGTGGATGACATGCAGGAAAGGGAGGAGGTGGTGGTGATGAATTGAGGTCAGAGTGAAGACTGAGGAATCTCAGGATCCGGAATGGGCTGAGCGATGGTTGGGCCAGTGAAAAGTCTGGGCTGAGGCAGCCGGCGGCCTTGGCAACGGTCCCTGACTTTAAACCCAGGAGAAGCCGACGCCGATTTCCACGGATAGAAATTCAGGAAAAAGAAAAATGTAAATATAGAAACAAAATATAGAATATTCTCCGAAAGACAGATATGTGGATTTAGTTGCCATACAAGAAAGGTCGTGTACCTGGTACTACTACGCAGAGTATGTTCAGCTACATCTTTCATGCCGAACATAGTATCACTACTACACAAAGCACACGAACTCCAGGAATTACTTGCATCTCGACTCCATACATGCCAACTCTCCTTTTCCGCCTGTTCGAGTTCTTGTGTGCTGTCAAGTGACATTTTGCAGTCTACTTACTCTCTTGAGATTGCTACTGCCACTGGATGGACTGACTGCTAAGGCGAACAAAGCTGCCAGCAAAGTGCTAGATTCTAGTTCCATGGAACGAGTTCCAACAAGTATAAGCATATCAAAGCCTTAAATGGGAGGAGGACGGGTCATGAGGCTAAGTTCTGTTGCTTCTCCTCTCTTTCAAGGGCAGCATATGCATGTTGCCGGTGCTGGATGTAGCTGCGCGTATGTAGCCTTCGTTGTGATGGATGGATCTTTCTGCTGTCATCTAGTGTCAAGACATATCAGTGGCCCAGAAGGAACCTTGGTAATATTCGTGCTCCCGAATAAGCATTTATGAGAAAACTCATTATCAGATCGACCTGTAAGGTCTCAGGTTCCACTTCGGAAATGTCCGTCCTAGTTCCGCTGGCTCTGCGAAAGCCGCGGCTCGATTGAGCTTGACGTATGTGCGCGGTCGCATCATCTCTAGACTCTGCATAAGGAGTTAGCTGAATATGAATATGACCTGGCCAGTGTCCACCAATCAATCGTCCCAGGGCACAGCACCACAAGATATTTTGAAAGGGGAATCGAGGAGCATTGCTCGAACGGGGTGGGGGTCAAGCAATCGGGCTGCCTGGATGACGAAAATAATCTATCGTCCGAACTCAATGCCTTCCTTGGGCTTCCCTTCTGGCGTTGGTGCATATGCACGATAGTAACCGTTACGAGGGAACTCTGGAAGAAGCCCATCGTCTGTGCATCTGCGCGCTCTGCAAGTCTGCATCTGGCGTACGGGCTGGATCAAGATTTTCTCTAGTATCGAACTAGGAGCGGAGAGATCCCGTTGGCGGCCGTAGTTCAACCCTAAATAAACCATCCATGCCAACGATTCAGCGAAAGAACAGAAGGCTCAGGTTTATATTCCCCCGCCGCCTTGAACTGACCTGTGCAAACCCGGCCAGACTGGGCTGCGAGAAGCTTTGGAATTCTCCCTTTTTCGTAATTAAATCTCGTTAATATCGCTTGGCATGGGTATTCCATCTCCAAATTCTTCCGTCTAGCAGGGTCGGAATGACGGCATCAATCAATCGTCCTTTCCCGTGTGGATGCGGACTTAAACAAGTCCTCTCCAGACCAGGGTCGGAAGCACAAGAGAATGAAAAAGAATATCCCTCGCCAACAAGAAGTGGCCCGGCTGGCAAATGATGGCCGCGACTCAACCACCATCAAGCATTCTGGCTTATCGATAACAACTATAAGTCAAGGGCCGGGGTGAGGGCAACTGAGGGGAGGCACCGCACATAGCCTAACCCAATCGTGGGACCTTTTAGCCGAGTGACACTGCTGATGCTCCGTATCCCTAACTATGCGGAGATCAATGCATTTGCATAATGGGGCGGTCTTGGAACACCAGCAAGACGCCTCATATCGAGGAGCGTTTGAGCAACGGACCAACTGGCACCAGCAGACGAAGAACATGACAGCGCCTCGTCCAAGAATTATATCAAGGTGTCTTGTTCTCGCCAGCCAGGAATAATAATCATAATCATGATAATAATAATAATAAAATAATACAACCCCCCAGCGGGCAGGATGTGACGAGCTGCAAGTTCCCACACTAGCCGTGCCACCGCGTCTACGGCTTGACGGCTGGCCCTTGGGCTAGGAACAAGAGTCCAGAGAGTCCAGAGAGCGCTGACCGACTGGCGACTTTTGATGCATCATGATCCCGGCCTCTTTTTAGCCTGCGAGCCAACCACCCACCGGCCCTTTTTCTAATTTCTAATTTTTTTCGATTCGACTTCCCCCCTCTTTCTTCCGTTGCTTCTTTTTTGGTCCCTTTTTTTAGTTTTATGTTTTGTTTTTTTTTTTCCTCTTTCCCCTCTCAATTCCTGGAGAGAAGACCCTCGAGAAAGAGCGAAAGAAAAAGGCTTGCGTCAGTTTCGCAAGAGGAACAAAGAGAGAACCTTGGAGCTAAATCGCCGGCTGGTATCATTATTGCTCGGATATCCACTATTGATCTGGCCAGACCTCTCTTTGTGGTTGGAAACGTCTGGCGATCACAAAAAGCCCATCCACCTTATTCTAAACTACCATTGCAACACTCCGTACGTTGCGGCATATCTCAAATACTCGACTTGACCGCCAAAACTCGTCAGCGTGTTCTTTCGTCGGTTCAAACACTCTAATAAAGGCGCCAGATTGTTTCTTCTCGGTCCATTATTCGAGAAATAACCATTAAATCTTGACCATAATTATCCCAAAGCCATATCTTCTCAATCATGGATACTCCATCGCAAGACGGCTCTAGCAACGCCATAACGTCATATCTCCGTTCCCTTCGGCGACTCAAAACCTCTCTCCCTCATGGACAGCTGATATGCGTTTCCGCTTCTCCCAACATCAGCACAATGGCTGCGCTTCTGCGACTGGCGAATGCAGTCGGTCCATTCATAGCCGTGCTACAGGTACATGCCGATATCATTGATGACTGGTCACAAGAGGCGGTGCGCAAACTCTCGTTTTTGGCGAAGAAATATGGGTTCTTGATATGGGAAGGCGGTCGGGTGTTGAACGTGCAAAAGCGTTTTGGGAAACTTCAGGGCATGTCGAGCGAGGAGATTGACAGGGACATTGACTTGGCCCGTAAGCGGTATACGAAAGGCGTTATCAGTGTGGCCGCTTGGGCCGGATTGGCAAGTACTTGGGTTTTTGCTCCAGAGGGCCAGGGGAATGGTGGGGATCGACTCGTTCCAACTCTAAGACGCGCTGCGAGGGAAACGGTAGCGGTGTTGACCAGGTCCGTCCAAACAGAAATAAGCGGAGGGAGTAAGCATCAGGATATCCAAAACGGCGCTGATTCCGATGACGAAGATAATAAAGAACTGCGCAACGGATCCTCACTGGGGGATAGCCTGTACTCATTTTCTGCTTTGCGAAAGGGGTCCGCTATATCCCTTACGCAAACTATCACCCAACACACGGAGCCCTCCGCGTCTGAATTGTCCGTCGTAGGAGAAAATCCGTACTCAGACGACGAGGAAGACCCAGATAGTGACGACACTCCTAGTTCCCCTCCACTCTATCCTTCTCCCCCACTTCTTTCCCGGGGTTTAGTGTTGTGTCTTCCAGCTACAGACGACCCAGCGTTCAGTCAGGAATACAGACAAGCCACTATAGCCACTGCAGAAGCCCACAGCAACTTTGTCATTGGTTTCGTTACTGGCGAGTCTTGGGTTGAAGCCTCCCAAATTACAACCATCACTGGCTCTCAACCGAACTCCTCAAATCCAGAGAGCGAAGATGAAGACGAAGATGACTCAAACGGAAAGGGCTCCGGAGAACCTCCCTGCGTACTTTTTGCGCCGCTCGAAAGCGATCACATCTTATTCCCTGGATCAGAGAACATGTCTCCCTCGACGGAACAAGCCATGGAAAGCGCCATTGCCAATAGCGTCCAGGTGTATCTCAATGTCAACAACGGAGCCTCTGGAGGGCCATCGCCACGATCCTCTATTTTCCCATCACCTCAACGCCCAGCATCCACCTCTGCAGTACAGCATCAGCAAATCAACACGCTGCATCAACTTGTCGCCCGGGCCATAGCGGTCAGGGATGCAAAGGCTAGAGCGAACGGTTCACGATTCTCGAACCAGCAGCAAACGCCAGTGGAAGATGGCACTGAACGTTTATGTATCCCGATTATCACCATGAACGCATGATGAGGGTGCCTGTTACCTCTTCCCGCGCCTTCTACGTCTTTGTCTTTTCTCCTTCATTGGACTCAATTGTGTCATTCCGTTTCAGGACCTCACTTTCACCCTCCTTCAAACCGGATGATCCGAATAACTCATGACTCCAAAAACGAACAACTGTATTAGTCCGGCGTCCGCACTGACCTTTTTTTCGAGGATGTACATATCCCACAAAACCAGCTGCTTCTCGGATTTAAGACGCTCTGCACTTGCTTGGCTTACTTTTCAATGCCCTTCTTCCCTTCCCACTCCCCACCCCCATCCCCATTGTTAGCTTGTTTACTTAACCCCTCTACTCTTCGTCCCTCTTACACACTTTTAACAATGGCAATTCAATCATCCTTTCTGTTGGTACATGTTTTTGGTGCTGGCAGGCTTTTCTTAAGAAGTACCAGTATGTTGTTACGAGGAACGCAATCATGACAAAACAATGAATGGATGACCTTTTCTTTTATACAACAACATGTTTTTGATATTTCAATTTAGTTTTTTGGCAGTTAATCCTATTTAGGTCCTTTTTCAATGCTTCTTCTGTCCTGCAGTTAGACTTTAAAGTGATCCTTTAGAGATGGAATTCTTTTGTAAATTCCCCTCTTTATTACTTGGAAGTTAACTATATGGTATAACCCTTCTTATTTTATTTTAGATTCCTCAGGAGCAATTCGATAAGAACTTGATATTATGGAATCTGAATAATAATAATCCTACCGTTAGTTGCCTCAGGCCTCAAGATCATGTGACATGCCTTGCCATCGCCGAATTATGTCATCATAAACCTCGCTCTAATTTCTCCCGCAGGTTTCATTCTAGACTGAACGACTCGAAACAGTGTCTTGTTCGACAGCTTTCAAAGAATATTTTTCTGATCTATAACCAATCTGGTTTGCTTTCTGATGTTTTGGACGGAGCATTTAGCTACCTGACTGGCCATTCAACATTGCTCCAATGTAAACGAAGCGCCCTGACATAGTACCGCTGTCTCCCTTCCTATGCGTCGGGAGCAAAAACTACATCCTTTCAGGAACTCTGCTATAATTTATACATATCTGCTACCTTTGTGCGATGAACTAGTCGCGTCGTTGCCATAATGGAAGACAGCTTTCCTCCGCTGCCAGGAGCAACAGCTCCCAATGGCTTGATGAGCGGAGCAATGGGGCCGCCGGCACCACCTGGTCAGGCATCAGGTTCTTCTTCGAATACCAAGAAGACGAGAATCATATCGCCTGACGCCAATTTTGTCTTGGATTTTACCGCGCCATCTTCTCAGTCTCAGAAACTTGCACCCGCGAGATATCTCATGGGTGTTTCCAGCACAGCGCTAAAAGAGTCGAGCGCATATTTCAGGGTCATTTTGGACCCAGACAAGTTTCGTGAAGGCAGGGAGCTTTTTGAAAGGAAAGCTCAGCTTGACTCCGAATGTGGGATGAGCGAACTGTCCACGGATGATGCCACTGCGCTGGCAGAGCTGCCTACACTCAGTCTTGAGCTGCCGCCTATTGGAGGCGTTTCCGATAAAGCTGATTTACTTGAGGCTTTCTTAAAGGTGCTGCATATTGGCCGTGATAAGTTACATGGTGTCGATGCACAGGAATTTCTTCAGCAACTAGCGAAGAAGTCGATTTCGTTCATAGCCAATTTGATTGTTCTATCGGACAGATTTGATGGCCAGCAGGTGCTAAGTCGAGTTCTGGATACACCACTTGGAGGCAAACGAGATTCCACAGGCGATATGATGATTTCCAAAGCACTACGTCGTCTCCAGACTCCCAAACTGGAAGATGAAGATCGTACGCGTCAAGCGATATATGTTGCCTTGTTTCTTGGAGACAAAGAGGGGATTATGACTTTCACACATCGCCTAGTCATTGACGGCTCTAAGGAATGGGTTTATGGTGGCAGAGATGGATGGGTTGGTATTGATAGGCCGCTTTGGTGGCATCTCCCAAACGGAATTGAAGGTATGTTTTGGACCCTTTAGAACAGGTGCTCCCCGTTTCCAGTACGTGGCATGAAGCTTTGATGTACTTACAAACGCCCCGTTCAAACGCACAAAACCTAGAGGAACTACGCTTCCGCCACCAATGCATCCTCGACACAATAACGGATTTACAGTCCCACTTCCTCCGCGCCTATGGCGCCCTGCCCCCACAGCCGTCGCAACAGCCCTCGCAACAGCAACCCTCCCCAATGGCCCCGCCATCATCTGCCAGCTCTACAACAAAACTCCAATGCCGCCGCATGTACGAAAACTCCCGTTCCTGCGACTCCTTCCACCTCGGGGAAATAATCCGCTTCTTTAGCACTCGCACAAAGACCCTCCACCTGGAATCCAGTCTTTCATATCAAGCCCCTGATCCCGACGAAGATGAGTACGACGAAGAATACCCCAACAATATCCCCGGCAACAACAACCCATACCCAGATCCGACACCAACAAACATCCCAACCCTCCTAACCTCCCTCCGCCAATGTCCCGAGTACCAAATCGACCCGAACCACGCCGGCTGCGGCCTGCGCCGCCGTCTCCTCCCCGCCCTCGACTGCCTCGCCACCTTCACGACAAACAGTCACTCCGCCGTCGGAATCTGTCCCATTCACTACGACAATGACAACCCCCAACAGTCCACCACTCGGACACCCACCTCCGCGCGTACGGGGTCCTGGCGCAATCCCAAATTCCGCGATAAGGTTAAGGTCAGTATCGGTGCGGGCAAGGTGGAGTCTGTCACTTATCTGGTCGATGGAGCGGTTAATGGCGAGCTGGCGATGACGTGCACGTGTGTGGTTAACGCGGAGTTGGCGAGGATTGTGTTTACGGCGGGGAGGAGGTGGAATTTGTGAGTGAGAGAATGACGATTGTGCGGTGGTGGTGGTGGTGGTTGTTGTTGTTCTTGGGTAATGTTTGTATCTCTTGTGATTGCGTTACGGGGGGAAGTTTCGGAGATGACTCCCATTATAAGAGATGGGTATTTCTGCGAATCCTTTCTACATCCTCTGGCGGTAAATATATGCCTAGCTGCTTTCCTTTGAGATACGCATGTTCAACCGAGATTCAGTCAATTCCCACGTGGAGTATGGAAAATGAAACGAAAAGAGACGTTCAGCAAGAACTACCTATTATTTCTGTAAAACAGATGTACAAATAAAGCTAAATATTTAAAGTACACTAACATATCCATCTGTCCATTTTGTTTACCGGTGAGTATCGAATGGGTGGGTTGCAATTTTCAAAAGCAGGGGGCAAAAAAGCAGCACGCTGGAACGGGCACACAATGGGATATAAATGGGAGACAACAAAGGATATCACTCAAAGACATTGCAACATGAATAATAGCAGGCGGATGAGATGGCGTAGAACGGAGACAGATAAACGTGAGGTATGGGGGTAGAAGAACAGAGGGTTGGGTGACAGGAAAGAGATAAAACAGAAAATATGCAATTACGCATACGGCCAACGGACCATGCTAGTTTAGACCATATCCCACGATCAGTACCCTCCTCGAAGTCGAAACCAACAAGGTCGGAATGATTTTCAAAAGGCTGCATATCGATTCCAGACAAACGCCCTGCCCATATGGGATAAAGAAAGTCCGCCTGATATTCGCTATAACGCCGAATTTTTTTCTGCATCCACATCCACATCCAGATAAAGGGAATATGAAAGGTAAAAAAAGTAGAAGGTGACCATTCAACTTCATCCATCACCTACCGCAGAAGTACCACCGCTGAGTGATTTCTTCCATTGACACCAGAGGATGTCATCTGTATCTAGCTTTGCAACAAAGTAGCCCGCTCAAGGGACAGATCACTTCTTCACGAGTTGGAAAACCAAGGCCGGATTATGTTCTTGACAACAACTCTTCGAAAACTCAGTCCGGGCGGAGACTGGTCACAGCCAGAACATTCTAATGCGTCCCGGATAATGGACTAAATCCAATCCCATAGCAATACAGAATGTGAAAAGTCGCAAATCTGACCGAAGACAAAAGTTTCGAAGATAGTCTCAAAATTCACAAGAGGGGGAGGGTAGGGGATAGGGTGTTTATAGTAAAACTGGAGCGTTGAATCGTCTTTACCTTGTTAGTCGCGTACTGTGCAGAGGGATCCTATATAAGTTCAATCTAATTTTGTTAGCACGGAGTTAAGTTAAGCGTCACGACTACTGGTTAGTATCAACACATGTCTTTAGCTATGGCGAATATGACGGTTGATCTGTTAGGAAACAAGGGATCGTTGTGGCGAACATGGCAATATGCTAGTCGGGGCGGTGGCGTTTGTTGTCAGGCGTAGAACCCTCGGCATCGTTGATTCCAGCATCTATGAACGAGCGCTTCGCCGATTTCGGGCTGCCTTGCGCAGGCAAATCATTCGGACCTCGAACTTCTTTATCCTCGGAACGCCGGTGATCACTTGAATCTCCGGTAATAGCTTCATCAGTGGCGTCTAAGTTATCAGTGTCCAGATTGGGTTTGGTTGTGGGGCCCGTTTCACCATTGACAGACCCGTCCTCAGCTTCATCTAAAGGAGATGAGCGTGTAGAACCAATCGCTGGTGCTGTCTCATGAGTTTCCGCCATTGGACTCTTGAAAAGATCTTCATCAATCTCGAAAACATCATGAGTTGGTTCTGGTGTTTTCGGTCTGGATGCGGCAGAAGGCATAACCGCCAGGCTAGCAGTATCTTGCTCTCCATCGCCCGGAGGGATAGCATTCGCCTCGTGTTCTGTGCCTGGCACAGCTTCATCGGGCTCGTATATTTCACCTTCATCCAAAGCTTCGCCAGTATGCTCAATGCCAAGTTCCTTTCGCTGTACGGCATCATCGGCTCCTAAATCGATTTCGATATGCGCATCATTGTTGGTGGATGGCTGGACATGGTCATCAGATCCATTGCCATTGTTCAGAGAAACCGTATGGCTTTCGGTGAGATCTTCTTCAGGTTCCACATCATCACCATGTCTGTATTTTTCTCCTGCCTCTTCGTGGAACTCTTCAACATCTTCGACATCTTCTTCTGGACCGCCTTCTAGCTGCGTCTGTGCGCTGCTGAACCCATATTCGTCTACGTAGGTTTCCGGCTGTTGATCAGTTGATTCATCTCTTGAAAAGTCTACAGTTGGGATTTTCATTGTCTGCGGCGGCGCAGGGGAATGGCGGGGACTGGCCTGAGTTTCGGCGGATTCATCACGATGTTCACTTTCTACATTGTCCTCTATGATATTATTAGCAACAATTCTATTCCATTTGAAAAGATGGACATGATACATACCATCGTAGACTTCTACTTCTTCTGCTTCCTCGTCCTCCTCCTCGCCTTGATCAGACTGGCTACCATCGTACTCTCCATCTTCATGTGGCGACTCTGCACCACCGGAGCCAGTGGCTTCTGGTTGAAAATCGGCATTGGGAACCTGGCCATTTTCATGAGCAGCACCACTGATTTCTGGCTCTTCTTGCACTGGTAATTCTTGCTTTGTAGGTTCAATGAATGAGCTTTGGCTTGTCGAATCAGGCGGTAAGGTTTTGCTTGTGCTATCACCGGCAGCCTCTCCCTGATCAGAAGTTTTTTCATAACCAGAGTGTGGCTCAGCTAAAGGTGTAGTACCTTCAGGTATCGTTTCGGGCTTCACATGCTCCTCTTCATGCTCTTCTTCATGCCCCTCTTCATGTTCCACATATTCTTCCGCCTTATCGAGATCGTAATCCTCCCACGCGAGATAGGATAATCCCTTACCCTCGCGGGCGGCTGTCACGAGGCGAGAGAAGTCAGACATGAAATGGGACCTTGAGGAGAGCGTTATGTAGAGAGGTTCAGGTTCGCTGATTCCATCGTTGGAGCAAAGGTCAAGATAAACTTGAACAATCTGGGCTAATGATGTCGTGGTTTTGCCGATAGAGTACTAATAAGACAGTTTTAGTAAATCGTTTTTGTTTGATGAAAGATACAATGCTTGAGACATACCTCAGGTAAATGCAATCCGAGACTCTCAATGTCCACTAGTAGCTCTTCATCCTTGCTGATATGCTCACCTAGCACCTGCCGGCAAGATTCCACGAGCTCCCCGATAGGAGTATACGCCAGTCCCTCGTCCTGCAGGAAAAACGTTTCTGACGGATCACTTTCCACAGGCGGAAACAATGATATCTCATTATCCTGATATAGAACTTTCACTGGGTATAAAGCTTCGCTCTTCCCAATATTTCCCGCCTCGTCTTGTTCGCTATAATCTTGAGGCTGAACGAAATGATAGCTTTCGCTACTATCTGATTGCCTCTCCTGGTTAGACTGTGAGTGGTCATGCTCTTGAAACTGAGGCTCATAGGACTTCTCTGCAAGTTCCTGTTTCGATTCTTGGACTTGAGGCTCTTCAAACTCAGGCCCTGTTTGACTCTGACGATCATCATCTTTCAGAACAGGTTCAGTCCTGTTAGCATACTCCTCATGGCCTTCAGGTACATGTGCGGGTTCGTTGCCTTCCCCCGCCGACCGTTCTTCGGGGCGTCTCTGTTGATCATCGCCAATATATTTTTGAGCAAGAGGCTCCTGCTCTGTTTCCAAAGTTGCCCCAGAATCTTCAACCTCAACGTGTTCCGATTTCGAAGGGGCCTGAGGGATCGGAGGTTGGTGATCAGAAACTTCTGTCTCTCCTCCTTCCCTTTCCTCTCCTTGTCCTACTTCTGCTTGTACCTCTCCTTCCTTTCCCTCGTCTTCTTCCACAGCAGACACATTAGTCTCTCCAAAATCATTATCAGGGATCGGGGCGTCGATGTCTTCTTCGTAGTCTTCCTCCATCTCCGCTTCGTATTCGTCGGGATTGCGGTAGGCAGAATCGTCATCAAACTCGTAGTAGCCTTCCTGGTATCCGATATATCCAGGACCCGGTATCTCGTCGTCCATGTATTCGCCGTCTGCCATATCCGCATCGTAGGTGGCTTCTTCCTCGCCGGCGGGATGATCAGAAGCGGTGGCGGAAGCATCCTCCACAACTACATCGTCATCACCGTGTTCAGTAATGCGGTCGTGGACGAGATCAACGTCGATTTCGATGTCGTCCATGTTTGCGTGGTGGTCGTGACCCGCGTCTGAGCCAACCTCCATACTGTCGTCGAAAACAACGGGCTCCATGGTTTGTCGTAGGGCTTTCTCTTGTCTGCTGTCGGATTACAAGTGGAGCATAATGTAAAACGACCTTTATTGTTTCACTTGTCTAATATCACATGAAAGACGTATGCCGGAAAGGATATTGGTAGTCATTTGCCAAGGTTTGAAGAACTGAGCTGAGGGGTGTTAGGGGGGTATCAAAAAGATGTGAGTGTAGCGGAGATTGCCCTAAGAAAAGACAACAGGTACGCGAGAAGAATTATCGAGGATGAACAAGTAAAAAGACGTGGCAATGACCCCAAGGCCCTAACACGCGATAGTTCACTCTGCTGGTTTCTGAGCGGTGATGCTATGTGTAAGAGGAGATGTTGGTGTCGTTGAGGTTTGAGGTTGAGGTTGAGGTTGCCAGCTCTGTTTCCTTTTGAATAAGCGAGACAGAAGAGCCGCCTGGTGCACGGGCCACCTCGTCTGGCCTTGGATTCATACAAGACAACAATCCTCTTGGACCGACGGAACATGCCACCCTCCCAACGCTGCTCTATTTCTATCTCCCCCTCCTTCAAAGCCAGCAATTACTCTCAGATACATCCAGTTTATTGCGGTAGCTTTGTCACTGTCTACATAGACCACGAAAATGGTTAGTGCATTTCAAATATGCCAAATTCCCTTGGCCCTTGCTGACCCCCGAAACCCGCAATCCAGGTCGTCCTCGCAGCGTCCATATGTACTCGCGGGGGCAAAGCCGTGCTCTCGCGCCAGTTCCGTGAAATTGCCCGCTCCCGGATAGAAGCGCTATTGGCGGCATTCCCAAAGCTGGCAGACTCCGGCACCCAGCACACCATCGTCGAGCAGGACAATGTCCGCTTCGTCTATCAGCCCCTTGACGAGCTATACATCGTCCTTATCACAAACAGACAGTCCAACATTCTCCAAGACATAGACAGCTTGCATCTTTTTGCCCAGGTCGTTACGAGCATTTGCAAGAGCCTTGACGAGCGAGAAATATTACGGAATGCCTTTGAGCTGCTCAGTGCCTTCGACGAGCTTGTCACGGTGGGCTACCGCGAAAACCTGACCTTGTCTCAAATAAAAACCTTCCTTGAGATGGAGAGTCATGAGGAAAGAGTGCAGGAGATTATTGAGAGGGTGCGTGCCAACATAACCCGTCAAGTCCAGTGCCATAATCGTCAAACTCTAACCCCGTCTATAGAACAAGGAACTTGAAGCTAGCGAGGAGCGGAAACGAAAGGCGAAACAATTGGAAATGCAGCGCAAGGAGGCCGCCCGGAGTGGCCGCAGCATGACTCCGCGAGCCCCATCATACCCAGTCTACACTCAGCCTGCCCGACAAACACCGACCGAAACATTTGACAGCTACGAGGCGGAGAAGAAAAAGACTTTTGCCAAGTGAGTTCTAATCGGAACACTACCCACTATGTTTATATTCCGCTGACGCAGTTATAGGCCACTACCCACAAGAGGCAAGGGAATGCAACTTGGAAAGAAATCGAAAGCTACCGACATATACGAGAAGGTTCGAGGCGATCTAGGCCCTGAAGCGGAGGACAGTCCCTTGATCTCGCCCGCTACAGCACCTGCCCCTACGGATATTGCTGCGCAGTCGCGCGCCTCCTTATCTGCTGACCGTGAGCCAATTCACGTTACAATTGCCGAGTCCGTTTCCGCCAAACTCTCTCGCGACGGTGCAATCAAGTCATATGAAATCAAGGGCGACCTTCAACTCCGCATCACGGATGACACATTCACTAAAGTCAAGCTTGGTTTAACGGCCAATCCCACACATGGCGCTGTCTTCCGCACCCACCCGAATGTTGACAGAGCAGTGTTTACCAATTCCCAGACCATCCAGCTCAGGGATACCTCCAAGAGCTTCCCTCACAACATCTCAATTGGCGTCCTCCGATGGCGCGTTACCGGCACAGACAATCCAGACGTTCTCCCCATCACATTTACCGTATGGGTCAACAGAGGGGCTCAATCAAGCACAGTTACCGTGGAATATGAGCTCAACGGTTCAGATTCATTGCGAGACGTTATTGTCACTATCCCCTTTGGCGCCGTTGAGCCCACCGTGACAAACTTCGACGCCATCTACGAAGTGTCTGGAGATAGCCTGGACTGGAACATTGGCACTGTGGACGAGTCTAACCCGTCAGGCAGTTTCGAATTTGAGTCTGAAGACCCGAACAGTGATGAGAATGAGTTCTTCCCCATGAGTGTGCGGTTCCAGAAAGCCACACCCTTTGTGGATGTGGATGTGCAGGACGTGTCGCTATTGGAGATGGATGGACAGACGGTCAATTTCTCCAAAGACTTTAAGACCATTGCGGACGGATATATAGTTGAGTAAAAGGGGGAGCTAGGGTTAGTAGTTGTCGTGTTAGAATATTCTTTCTCTATTTTATTCGCGTGGTATGCGTGCGTTTTTCTGATTCCATATAATTCTTTTATTTCTTGTTTTCTCTGTTCCATGACTTGCTTCTTTATCTGTCTACCATCTATGCCGCGCTTGCCCGTCAACGAGAAAGGGATAAGGGTGAATAAAAAGGGGTAGTGGAATAGATATGATAACTTTACAGATGAATTGAAAATAATACCTTTGAATTTCAAGCTTGATCTCTAACCGCCATCCAGGATACCATATAATTTCTGAAGATAGGGTACGGACAAAATAAATGGCCCCCCTGGATTCTCATACTGATGATATGGCCATCTGGCCTCAGGCTGGCTATCTCTACGTTCGCTGCTGTTAGCTTGGCGCTACTGTTTGGCCAGACTACCTACTCCACGGTTGTCGATCCGATCACCACCTCGATATCAGCGGTATCAACTTCTGGAACAGACATGATAAAAAGGGAAAGCGTTTCAGGTGTGAAAAGAATAAAAATGAAAAATATTCATTTAGTAGGTCATAATGAGAATCGAACTCATATTTCTCGGATCAGAACCGAGCGTGCTAACCATTACACCATACGACCGGAGCCGTGTGGGCGGGGGTTCGAGACGGTTGTTTATGAGCAAGGTGGTGGGTATAGGGTTCTCTATGCACCTTTTGCAATTCTATTCAAATAACTGCATACAATGCTATTGTAAGAATAAGTTGAGGACGTAATTCCGTCTTGGATATATCAATCTATCATGTATATCCATCTGTATATCTCTCGCATGTGGTCGAACAGGGCTCGGCAGCATATATATCCAGGCCCTCCTTAGCTAAGCGGCCCACGCCGTATGACGCGGCTCTGCTCACCACTGGCCGCGGCGGGAAACATTAACACGCCTCTGGAGTCTCCTCTAGCGGTTCTGTGCCTGAAACATCCACCCTGGCCTGACTGACCACTTGCACCTTAATCAAACCAACCCTCTTTCTCAGAAGTCTGTCCACCTGTCCCTCCTCCACTGAATCCTCGAACGGTCTCTCGACTGCTGGTTCTAGCCTGCGCAAGAGAGTTTCGCTCCATCTTCCCGGCCCTGCGAACCTGTCCACTTTCGCCTTGCCCCTACGCTACCCTTTATCGCAACGTCGCCAACACTCAACTCTTTTTAACCCGCAGTTCTATGGCCTCCTCCCCCGCCGCATATCTCCCCTCGACTCCCCTCCTGGTCGCTTCATAACGTCCTATCCTCGCGCTCCGCCCTGGACTTTGCGCTCGTCTCCTCTCCGCTCCACGTGGGCGGACACTTGCGCCATTTATTCCCAATTACGCTCCCTTATCGCCATTCTCCTGCGCGGAGAATCTTGTCGCTCGTTTCTGATACTAGGTCTTTTTTTTTTCCAACGGTTTTGAACCTTATATAAGGTTTATTTACCGGGTATCGCAATAACTACAGAAAACTTGCTGGCTCGATTTTTCTGTAACAACCAATACGATTAGGGGAATTTCGTTCGGGGAATCAATTGTTTGATATAAAACATACGACTGTGGACACAGTGGTCTTGTGTCGCATTACTTAAAATCGTCTGTCCGCGCATTGAGGTACTCGAAGTGGTGGGAGCGACGGGCTCCGGATTTATGTCATAATGGTTTCGGACAAGTCAGTCGCCCCGATTTGCTTGTGGAAGGGAAAAGAATGGCGAATGCTGACGTCTGGCTTCATCGTGTGTATAGATATATCGGATTGGCCCTTGCCATACTTTCGACTATGGCTATCGGTAAGGAGACCCTTGACTCCTGGTCTTCATGTCAGTGATATGCTTTTGCTTACAGTTTGCGATTATAGGCAGTAGTTTTGTAATCACTAAGAAGGTTCGTGCGGCTTCCTGCATAGTTCAAATACTCCTTGCGGTCAAATTCCTTTTTGGATTTTCAATTAATATTTGCGTACTCTAGGGTTTAATGGATGCGTCTAATAAACATGGTTTTGAGGGAGATGGATTCTCATACCTAAAGAGTCCTATATGGTGGGGAGGAATAATAACCTGTACGAGCAACCCCCTCCCCCCCCATTTTTTCGTGGAACACGCAACGAAGCCACTTGCATCGCGCTGACACTTGGGGACACCAGTGGTTGTCGGAGAAATTGCAAACTTCGCCGCATATGCCTTTGCGCCTGCGATTCTAGTGACGCCGTTAGGTGCGCTTAGCGTTCTTATAGGGTAAGAGAATGTCTTCTCGTAGCCAGGCCACTGTATGTTCATGTGCTAATAGTACACAGTGCCGTGCTAGGAGCATATTTCCTAGGGGAGCGATTGGGGATACTTGGAAAGCTGGGTTGTGCTATGTGTTTGCTTGGCTCTGTCATCATCGTTCTCCATGCGCCTCCAGACGAAGAAATCGAAACAGTGGACGAGATCTTGGAATATGCTATTCAGCCGGGTAAGTATCTCTATGCGATGTTGGATAAGTACATTGGGCTAAAGTATTTGTCCGTAGGTTTCCTCCTTTACTGCCTAGCCGTCGCCATATTCTCGACTGTAATGATTTACAGGGTGGCCCCGAGATTCGGGAAGAAAAACCCGCTTATCTACATCTCGATTTGCTCGACCGTTGGTTCCGTTTCGGTCATGTCCGTCAAAGCATTCGGAATTGCGCTCAAGCTCACGCTGGCTGGCCACAACCAGTTCACGCACCCTTCGACCTATGCCTTTGCTATAGTTGTTGTGTGCTGCATCCTGACACAAATGAACTATTTCAACAAGGCATTGAGCCAGTTTTCGACCTCGATGTAAGTCGGAAAACTCATAATAACTGCTTAAGTGTATGCTAACACCCTGTAGCGTTAACCCTCTATACTATGTCACTTTCACAACCGCAACTCTGTGCGCTTCTTTCATCCTTTTTAAAGGCTTCAACACAACGGATAAAGTCAACACCATATCCCTTCTCTGCGGCTTCCTCATCATTTTTTCTGGTGTCTACCTGCTAAACCTATCGCGGACTGACCCGGATGGTAAATCAATGCTCGGGAAGACCGATGAGGAGGACGGCGTCCCCACAGATGGAATTGCATCTCTCCAAACCCGCCGTTCATTGCAAAATCGAAGGAGTATCGACCATCGACGCAGCTCTTCTAGTCTGCACTATTACGGCGGTCCCAGTGACCGGGAAGGACTTATGCGCTCTTACGATGTCGAGACAGGCGCATTCGGCCTGCAAGACCTTACGGAAGAAAGCGATCGCGAAAGCCAGGAGGGCTCGAAACAGAAGCGCAACGGCTCCGCGCATGCGCCAGATTCTCCCAGGGATTCCTGATAAATAGGAATTTCGAATGTTGACTGGTTTTCCTTTCTTGGGACATTTTCCGGATCCTTCTCTTCTTTTTTTACCAACATTTTCCTTCTCTCTCGGATTTATTATATAAAGCGGTTGCCCATGATATGGATGGAAACGGATCACGAAGAAACAACTAAACTTCTTTTAAATTGTGATGATTTTGTCATGGTCACCGGTCGGACCGAATTCAACGAAATCAGATCAATATCATATCAAAAAAATCAAACAAAACAACGTTCCCGCGGAATTATCTTCTTTTCTTCAATCTTACCATTCAGTTCGAGTTTGGGCGGGACAGGCTTCTTTTCTTTCATACAGGCTAGGTCAGGTTAGGTAACGATAATCCCTCCCCCTTCTCTTTCTTTCTTTATACTCGGTCTCATATGCATACATGTAGAAAAAGGAGTTCAAGGCGTTTCCCCTCCCCTTTGTTCCCTTTTTATGTGTGCGTTTTCTTGATTGGGTTGTCAGTGTCAATGTCAACGTCTCTGTCCTTTTTCCTTCTTTCTCCTATTTATCTACAACTCCGTGTCTCGGCGAAAGATCGAGCCTATGGCCTCGAAGAGGGGGAAAAGGCGAAAAAGAACAACAGGTACATAAATGAAAATGCAGATATAAGCGATGGTGAATGGGGCTTTTTGCTATATCAGAATCTTACTCAGTTGACACCCCCTTTTTCATGCTTTGCTCTCATGTATGTACTGTACTGTATGCGTGCACCTTGCCGTGGGCTTTTTGTAAATATTCTTTTTTCTTGTCTTCTTTGACCTTTTCCCCTGCATCTCAACGGATGGATGGGGCAGATAAATATTTTTCCTTCTTGTTTTCCTTATTTCTTTCTATCTTCTTTCTTCTTTCTCATCTCATATATATTTCCGTCTCTTCTCTTATACCATTCTAGTTCCACAATTGTTTCTATTCCCTGTATAGTATTTACATCATCGATGTGTCTTTTGCATATGTATTTGCCTGTCAGAAATACCCTACAACTACTAGTTTTCTGTTCTTTGGTTATTACTTCATCAAACATCAGTTCTCGTTTCCACACCTGAATCTCATTATTCATTTATAATGATAAATGCATAAAATACACAAAAGGTGTTCAGTGGTCTAGTGAGCCTGCCAACCCTAGATACATACATAGTATATTGTTTCAAACTTAGCCTACCATTTTGCATGTAGTAGTACATCTTAGGTATCTAGATACTATACTTAGCACTTTGGAACTTATAATCCAAAAAGGTGCTCGTCAGCTCTGGCCATTTGATGTGATCCACAAGAACTCTATAAATGCGTTCAAGGAGACGGTATGATTGTTTGACGATCGAGGTGGACATCTATCTGCTTCTTGTCCTCAAGACATAGGTAGTACATGTTGTCATGGGTAGGACGGTTTCCTTATTCAAAGAACCACACGTCATCCGTCCCAGCCTCACTTGTCAGAGACAATTTCAACATCATGGGGCCATTGAGACTTTTTGCAATTTTATGAAAATTCCGTCTCATGCGAAGCTTTCGGCAATTGCAAACGTAGCCAATAATAAAACGTAATTGGAGCTTCCGATATCAAACAAAAATTCCACTCGGGCTAACTACAAGTCACTCACTCCCCCATCCACAGCCTCCCATCTGTGCGCCATGTCTATCACCCGCTTAATCATCTTCACCGATCCTGCCAGTACCTCCATGGAGCTGGAGCTCGGCACCTCATGACCCCCACCATGCACATACTCAACCCGATTTGCGGCCCCGCAAAGCTTCGGAATTACCGTACCAAGGGCGCTCACTGCACCTAGATACGGGTCCTGTCTACCCCAGATAATCGCCGTGGGCATCTGGATCAGCTCGCCGTCCTCATCGGCATCGAGGATGCGGAGCTGCTTAGCCCCTGAAAGCCCCTGCCACGCCATGGCGGGCGGAGCGGAGATGAGGATGGCGCATTTAAAAACCGGCTTAAGATGGTCTTGGTGGTGTTTGCGCGCGATGAAGGAGGCGGCCAGGCTGGCGCCGTGAGAGAAGCCGAGGACGCCGTCGAAGGGGCCTTCGGTTTCAATGTAGGTTTCTAGATCGTCGATGGCTTTGAGGATGCTGGCTGGAGAGGTGGGGTCGTAGTAGGCGAAAGTTTCGTCGGTAGAGGGGAGGAGGGATTTTATTTCTTGGTTTGATTTGCGTATTCAATCACTACTCACTCATCGGGGATTTTTGTCCTCATTTCTCTCTTCTGCTGGCTGCGATGTGGCATCACGTACCTGGGGCAGCTGGCCATGGGACGCATCCCTCGACAAATTCGTATTCGTGGCCATCACCTAGTTCATATCGAATGGCAGCTAAGGCGCAGGTTGGCGGGAAGCTAGCTGTCAATTGGATTGTGATAGCAAGTACGGCATATTCTCCTTCTTACCAGTCTGGATTTTGAAAATCTGTGATATCGAGTCAGTCAGTTAGCTCGAGAAACGGGCTTTGTGGGATAAGATACCGGACAACTTACCTGACTATTTGTACCAAAGCCATGGAGACACAGAAATCGCATAGTTTAGTTGAATAGAATCAGTGAAATTTCGGTTTAACGAAGTGCCAATTGCCAGCGAGCAGTTAAAAGATGATCAGTTAGGCCGTTAGAGAATAGGTTTCAGAGAAACAAGGTATACTCTAAATAGTAAAGTTAACAGACACCATTCCTCAATCAAAGCGTTTAATACTAGTAAATAGATTTCCATAACAGCCCGTTTTAGTGAGACGCCGTTGTCTCTGACGATCTCGAGTTTCACGGAGTTCAACCCGCGTATTCCGTCCGGATCGCAAATTGAGCCAACAAGCCCGGCATGAGCTGAACTTCCTGCAGGATGAGTTTCCTCAAGGTTGCTGTAAACTCCACCGTAATGAATACTGTCTTCCAAATTTAACCACATTCTTTTCTCGGGGTTTCAAATGACCATGGGCAAAAGGAAGCACAGTCAATCAGAACCCTCCTATGGCGGGGTTAAGGCAACTCAAATCTATTTTGTGTCTTGAAACGTGGCAGCCAAGTTGCGTCAAACGCCATATAAGATTTCAAAAATCTTTTGGGGGCGGTGACACCCTCTCGCAGGTTGCGCTGAATGTAAGTTTCTCAGCAGCACTCTTTTTCGGTGCAACTTTGGCTGATCAACCAACGAACGGCGATCATTCACCCATCAAAATCATTGAGCTTGACAGATGTGTTCAAGCTGAGATAAAAGGACCTGGCTTGTTCATGGGATCCTTGAAACACGTGTTAACGCGGTACAAGGTTCCAGGTACTGCATTATACAAACTGCCTGGCCGGGTAGACAACTAAGTTGCCTAAAATAGTTAGCTTCGCATGGTTAGTCCAGCGAGATACTCAACGTTTTGAACCCTGCACCTCTTCTCGCAACCCAGACATGAGAGCTGAAGTTGCTCACTCGGTCTGGACTCTGGAGTTTGAGCGTAAATATACAGGCTGAACTGCAATACTTATCTGCACGAACCATGTTTACTGGTTCTGTGACCGCAACAACTATCAGCCTCAAGCCCCCATGAAATTGTGGCATGACGCCGTACAAGACTTTATATTATCGGGAACACATGAAGCAATCGAAAATGCAATCCCATGCAGAACAGGATGAAGTGTCCACCCTCCCGCACCTTGACTCAGTTGGGCGGTTGAGGTATACGTACATGTCTCCAGGGTAATATATTAAACCTGCAGAAAGTCCGATCTTTGCTTTATCAAAAGGGCTGCTAATACCCGAGAGCTCAGAATAAGACTTGGAATCACTTCTATGCTGCTTGTTTCCCATCGGAACTTCGCGCATACTTACTACATATCATTAAACCTGGGTTCTTCCTCTCCGCAAAGAGTAAGGAGCCATGCCGTACCTGTCGGCACCTCCGAACGTGGAGCCTATTGCTGTGATCGGGCTAGCCTTCAGGCTACCTGACGATGCTGTTTCCCCAGAGAACTTTTGGGAGATGATCATGGAGAAAAGATGTTGCTCGAAGAAATTCCCAAAGGACCGAATGAATATTGATGCTTTTCACCACCCTGACCCCGGCAGAACTGATTCGGTCTGATCCCAGAGTCATTAAAAATTTGTTTGAAGACCCTTTCTCAGGACATGTTCTCTAATTATTTTAATAGACACCTATAACCTCTGGCCACTTTGTTCAAGGGGATTTGGCTGAATTCGATGGGGCTTTCTTTAATCTTACGGCAGCAGAAGCTTCCGCAATCGATCCGCAGCAACGCATAGGACTTGAGACTGCATATCAGGCGCTTGAGAATGGTATTAACACTTTGCTACTCAGAGACTTAGGGTACTAGGCGGCTAATCAAATTTCTAGCTGGCCTTCCCCTAGAAAAAATCATCGGCTCCAAAACCAGCGTCTATTCTGGAGCTGCGCATCAGGACTATTCGTCTATTAGTCAACAAGATCAAATGACTTCTGCAAAATACACAGCCTTAGGGATAGATAGCTCTCTTTTTGCAAATCGTATCAGTCATTTCTTCGATTTTCGAGGGCCAAGCCTTCATGTTGAGACCGCTTGCTCAAGCAGTCTAATGGCTCTCCATCTCTCCTGCCAGTCGCTGTGGGATGGAAGTTCTAATATGGTGAGATGAACCGTGCTGGAAGGTTTTCCTGGTGCTAATCTATTTTAAATAGAGCCTCACTGCGAGTTCCAACCTGATTTTGTCGCCCGGCTCCGTGATTGCCCTCTCGAATTTAGGTCTTTTGTCACCGGATGGCCGCTGCTATAGTTTTGATGAACGTGCAAACGGCTACGCAAGAGGAGAGGGCTCTGTTGCTATTGTCACCAAGCGCCTCACAGATGCGATACGTGATGAGGATACTATCCGAGCTGTTATACGCTCAACCGGAGCGAATTCAGATGGCCATACACCAACGTTAACGCAGCCGAGCATGGAATCTCAAGAGAAACTCATTAAAGAGACCTACCTGAAAGCTGGACTGGACTTTGTTACCACGCGGTTCGTGGAAGCTCATGGCACGGGAACAGCTGTCGGCGACCCAATAGAAGCGTCTGCAGTGGGTGCAGTATTTGGTAAACATCGCAGTTCCGAACAACCTCTGTACATGTAAGTTGAGCTGCCCTATCCACTTGCAGACAGGCTTTTTCCAAAGTACCAGATTATTGAACTTTGTTTTTATTTTATCCATATATATCATCTTTGATTTTCGTTGTTTAACTCTCCATTGTTGGTTTGCATTCACGCTCTTTTTTAGGCAATGTTTCACATTATGACTTTTTGACTGCTCTATGATAAACTGACTACATTATCACAGAGGTTCGGTCAAGTCGAATATCGGCCATCTTGAGGGGACAAGCGGAATTGCGGCCTTGGTGAAAACTATCCTTGCCCTTGAAAAAGGGATCATTCCCCCGAACGCCAATTTTGAGCGTTTGAATCCTAAAATTGATGCCGAATATTTGAACATTGCTGTAAGCGTGATTTCTATTGTTATCATTCCGTGGCTAACAGATTTTGCCAGGTTCCCCAAGCCCCCATCCCGTGGCCAACTGATGCTCTTCGCCGTGCATCAATTAGCTCATTTGGCTTTGGCGGTTCTAATTGTCACGTCGTGATTGAAGATGCTTATAACCATCTACGCTTGGGTAATCTCGACGCTAATCATTCCACCGTTGAGAAACCTCCTTCAGAAAAAGAACTAGATTCACGATGGAAAACCATTGTGCCTCGCCCTTCCTTGAGCAACGGCAGTGACCCCATTTTAGAACCGACTACCATTGCTCATGTTGCTCAAAACAACCATCGAAACCATGATATCCAAATCCCCAGTCAATTGGTAACAAATGAGACCACCGAACCCAACTTACAACCCAGGTTGCTTGTTTGGTCATCCTCTGACAAACAAGGGATGTCAAGGCTTGCTACGTTTTATGCCCAATACTTTCAACAATTGGACTCAAAGCGTGGAGACCAATCATATCTCGACAATGTTGCCTACACACTAGGAGCTCGTCGAAGTCGTCTGCAGTGGAAATCTTTCGTCGTTGCCGATTCGCTCCCAAATATCAATCTGGAAACATTGATGTCAAAGCCATTGTTTTCCGCAACAAAGCCATTGTTAGGTTTCGTTTTTGGTGGCCAAGGAGCTCAATGGTACGCAATGGGAAGGGAGCTACTTGATTATCCAGTTTTTAGACGTAGCCTTCAAGATGCGAGCATATATCTACGCACTCTAGGGTGTCGTTGGTCTGCGTTAGGTTAGTTCAACCCCTTGTTTATGGTTTCACATGCTTACTCTGGCAGATGAACTTCTCAAAACGAAGGATGATTCCAGAATCAATGAACCGGAACTCAGCCAAGCACTCTGCACGGCACTACAAATTGGCCTGGTTGAACTTCTCGCTAGTTTCAACATACTCCCGTCAGCTGTGGTCGGACATTCCTCTGGAGAAATTGCGGCAGCTTATGCTGCGCATTTTATTTCGCGCCGCTCTGCGTGGCGGTTGGCATATTATCGGGGTACCCTTGCGTCTACCTTGACCGGTCCTACATACCAAGCGAAATCACGGACAATGATGTCGGTTGGGCTTTCGGAAGTACAAATCCAACCATACTTTGAGAAGGTCGCATTTAAATTCGGGGAGCTAGAGGTTGTTATTGCCTGTGTCAATAGCCCGAAAAACGTCACAGTCTCGGGTTTGGAATTTCAGATTGATTTCCTTAAATCAATCCTTGATGAAGATAAAATATTCGCGCGAAAACTTATCGTCCCCGTCGCTTATCACTCTCCTCAGATGAATGACATTGCAGGAGATTACCTCGAAGCTATTGGGGACTTAGAAATGGGCGAAAAAGGTTCATCGAACCCCGCCATGATTTCTTCCGTTACCGGTCGCCGTGTCTATGCTAAAGATGTCATTCAAGCTGAGTACTGGAAAAATAACATGGTATCTCTGGTCAAGTTTTCCAAAGCACTATCCAAGATATGCGCTAGATCCCCTCTGAAACCAAAAAAGCTGGATGGAAGTCATAGGAGTTCAGTCAATGTTACTGAACTCGTTGAAATCGGGCCCCACTCAGCACTCCAAGGCCCTATCCGGGATATTCTTATATCGATTGGCCGACAAAACGATGTTGGATACAGTTCTCTACTTAAACGAAAAATGTCGGCAAAAACATCTACGTTAGAGGCTGTGGGTCGCCTTCACTGCTCGGGCTACCCAGTTAAGTTGTCTTCTGTCAATTGCTATGATGATGAAGATAAAACCTCAAATCAGCCAAAAGTACTGGTGGATTTGCCTAGTTACCCCTTCAATCATTCGCAGAAGTACTGGCACGAATCTAGATTAAGTAGCTCGGGATACCGATTCCGTCACCATGGACGCCACGATCTTCTCGGGACGCCGGTGCCCGACTGGAATCCACTAGAACCTATGTGGAGGAATATTATCAGAGTATCAGAACTTCCATGGGTAGAAGATCATAAGGTATGGTAAGCTTTGTCGTCTGAGGTATTTGCATCTAACTTGCTTTAGGTCGAAGGGAAAATTCTGTATCCTGGAGCAGGAATCCTTGTAATGGCGATTGAGGCTGCGAAGCAGGTTGCAGACCCAAATCGGGGCGTGGAAGGTTATAATCTCAAAGATGTTTTGTTCCATACGGAACTCGGTATTCCGACAAGCTCTGAAGGAGTCGAAACCCGATTTTGCATGACAGCTCTAAGGGACTCTTCATCGAAGGATGTAGGTTGGTTTGAGTTTAGGCTTTACAGTAATGACGGTGATAAGTGGATCGAGCATTCTCAGGGGTATATCCAGATTGATTATCATGAGCAAGGTAGCACTTCTATTGGGAGCTCTAACGAGAAAAGTGAAAAGGCTACACAGCATACGCAAACATACCGAACTGGCCGGGCAGCCTGCAATATCTCTGTCAGCACTAATTTTATGTACCAAATGGGTTCTGGTTATAACTTTGGGCCGGCATTCCATCGACTTACGAACGTTGCTTCTGGTGGCATTGGGTATGCAGCTGCAGATATCTCCCTTTATCCTTGGGGCGGCGATCAGCAGGCACCGTATGCTCAGCCGCATGTCATACATCCAACGTCTTTTGATGGTGTGTTTCAGTCAACGATTGTTGCTTTATCTGGAGGAGAAGCAACACATATACCGGTACTTCTACCAACGCGGGTTAATAAGATTTGGGTTTCAAACTTTGGTTTGCATTATCCAGGAGCAGACAAAGTTGGTGTCTACACGAGATCGAAACTTGTGGGATATAGGGGAGCACTGTCTTCCTTGATAGTAGTTGACGATAACGAGCAACTGCGCCTCTATATGGAAGGACTGGAGTCTACCACGGCCGGCGGAAACGCACAGAACAAACTGGACCAGAACTCGGAGACAAATCTGTGTTTTAGAATGAACTGGAAACCAGATCTTGACCTTCTGGGCCGCTTGCAGCTGCAAAATTATTTTGTGAACGACCGGGCAACCAATACTACCAGGAGCAAATTTTTGAAAGAAGTCGATATCCTTATCAACGGCTTCATCGTCAGGGCTTTGGATAATATAGATCGCCAAGAACGGCAAACGTTCAAACCGCATTTGCAAAAGTACTTGGACTGGATGAGAGGTCAGGCGGCCAAAGTAAAATTGGACCAATCTTGGCAATTAAGCAACGACTCCTACAATCTTTTGGCAGACAGGATTCAGAAGGGTTCTGGTTACGGCAATATTATCGTCTCGGTTGGGCGAGGTCTTTCTGAGATCCTCAGCGGTGAAGTTGACCCGGTTCACCTTATAGACAGAAACGAACAAAAGGAAGAAATGAGTAGTGAAGAATCCAGCTTGATATCTATCGCTCCATCTGTTGTGAAGTACCTGAACACCCTTGCACACAAGATGCCTGGGCTCAAAATTCTGGCTGTTGGCGCTGAGACTGTACATATTTCGAAAGAAGTTCTCCAAAATCTCTCGAGCGATACCAACGGGAAAGCGAGTACTCCTAGATATTCTCTTTATACGTTCGGTGGTACTTCCAAATGCTCTATTCAAAAGGCTCAAACCACTCTTTTGGGTTTTAGCAGGGTTGAATTCAAAGAATTGGATATTGAGCAAGACCCCGAAATCCAAGGGTTTGAAATACCGGCATATGATGTTATAGTCGCCTCTTCGGTAAGTCCTCGGACATCATTAGATTTTCAATCTTTCTCTACTGACGCAGATTAGATACACGAAGCGAATTCGCTGAGCCAATCTCTTCAAAATGTTCGCAAGATTCTCAAACCGTGAGTTTCCATTTCTGTTCCGTGGTGAACAAAGCTGACTGCTGTAGAAATGGCAAACTCATACTTGCCGAAGAGATGAATATGGATTGTGTTAGGAATGTTTTTATATCTGGGCTTCTTCCCAATTGGTGGGCGTGTAAGTGCTGTGATATCCTTCTTCTAATCCATTTTATATGCCGCTGACTTCTCAGCCTCTGAGGACTTTCGCCAATGGTCACCTCACATATCCGAAGATAAATGGAACGAGGTTTTGAAAGACAATGGATTTTCCGGGATTGACCTCTCTGTTCCCGATATAATCGACGAAACTTGCCAGGAATACAGTATTAGGGTTTCGACCGTCATCCCGGAAAGCAAAAGTGTTTTTCTCCCCCCTGAAGTTATAATCGTTGGGAATACGTCATCAGCCTTACAGTCAATCATTGCGAAGAATCTTAAGGAGCGGCTGGTAGAAGCTGGGATGAAGGCACACGGAGTCTTGTCACTCCAAGAGACATCGTCTGTCGCTTACGATGGTGACTTCTACATTTTCATCGCGGAGGTCGATTCACCACTACTCCGCACCCTTAACAAGGATACATTTACCATTATTCACTCGCTTCTTTCCTGCGCTAAGACCGTTCTTTGGGTTACTGGATGTCCAAAAAAGGAACCGGAGTTTGGAATGGTTTCCGGCTTGGGTAGGGTCCTTACAAATGAAAAGGCGAACCTCAAATTTGTGACACTAGCGCTTGACAAACCCGAGGTAGACATCGAACGGCACATTGGCCATATCATACAAGTTGCGGAAAGGATCGTGGCTGTCTCAGACGCAAGCTATGAACGAGAGTATGTTGAGGGCGATGGTGTCCTCGAGATCGCGAGATTGGACGAGAACCCACACCTCAACCAGGAAGTCCATAACAGAGTTATTCCACAGGAGAGAAAAGTGCAGCCGTTTGGCAGTGGCCCTCCTTTGAAATTGAGTATCGGAGATGTAGGCTTTTTGGACACCCTACATTTTACGGAGGATATTGATTACCGTGAGCCGATGGGTTCTGGAGAGGTTGAAATCAAAGTTCGTGCTATCGGCGTCAACTTCATGGACTGCCTCACTCTTCTCGGCCGCGTAAACCAAAAGGCTTTTGGTGCGGAATGCTCTGGAGTTGTGAGTCGCGTAGGCCAGAACAGTCCGTTCAAACCTGGCGACCGCGTGGCAGCGTGCTCTCTCAATACCTTCAAGACCTATGTCAGAGCGCCATGGCAGACTGTCATTTAAACTACCGGATAGTATATCTTTTGCGCAGGCGGCGGCCCTTCCTTCGAATTTCACAACTGCGTGGCACTCACTGGTTGAAGTTGGGCGTATAAGAGAGGGTGAAACGATCCTGATTCACGCTGGCTCTGGGGGCACGGGCCAAGCAGCGATTCAAATAGCCCAGCATTTCGGTGCCAAAGTATTCGCGACTGTCGGGACCGCGGAGAAAAAAAAGTTTCTCATGGATTTCTATAATATTCCGGAAAACCACATCTTATACAGCCGAGATGCTTCATTCGCGCTGGGTATCAAGAGGTTGACTAATGACGTTGGGGTGGATATTGTTTTAAACTCACTGTCTGGAGATCTTTTGGTGGCGTCTTGGGAGTGCATGGCGCCTTTCGGTAGATTTCTCGAGATTGGTAAAAAGGATATTTGGTCCCATGGCAGATTACCAATGTTCCCCTTTGCCAAAAACGTCACCTTCAGCGCCATCGATCTTGCTGCGATGTCAACTGAAGCCCATCTCCCTCTGCTGCAAAGATCTTTCAATGCTATTATGCATCTTGCGGCGGTGGGGAAGTTGCAACCAGCACAACCGTTGCAAGTCTATAGGATTTCTGAGGTTGAGAATGCTTTTCGATCAATGCAAAGCGGGAAGAATCTTGGGAAGATGGTAATAGAAATCGATGAAGACGATCCAATCCTGGTCAGTATCTTGCACCCAAAAGTTTCTCTATGATGTTAATGATGCGCTAGACTATTCTCGATACGAGACCAACTTACACGTTTGAACATGATGCCTCCTATGTTATATCTGGTGGCCTTGGGGGTTTGGGTCGTTCGATTGCCCGATGGATGGCTGGACGTGGAGCGAAAAATCTAATATTGCTGTCACGATCAGGAGCACGTAGTGATCAGGCTAAGTCATTGGTTGAGGAATTAGAAGGAAATGGTATAGTTGTCGCAACCCCAGCTTGCGATATCGCTGAAGAATCTATTCTTCAAAGTACGTTAAAGGACTGTTTAAAAACCATGCCTCCTATTAAAGGCTGCATACAGGCTTCTATGGCGTTGGAGGTAGGTGATCATCAATGGCGCTCCTGGACGGAAGTACCATATTAACTTTGCACTAGGATGCAACCTTTGAGAATTTGACGTACGAGAACTGGAGTAGGTCAATTAGACCAAAAGTCCACGGATCTTGGAACCTCCATCGACTCCTGCCCGAGCATCTCGACTTTTTCATCATGTTATCCTCCATTTCAGGCATTTACGGCTCACCAGGCCAAAGCAACTACGCAGCCGGCAACACATATCAGGATTCCCTCGCCCAGCATCGTGTTGGAAAGGGACAAAAAGCTGTTAGCATTGATTTGGGTCTCATGGTTGCTGCCGGTGTTGTCAAAGAAAACAAAGAGCTCAAAGAACGGCTTAGTACAAATACCATAGTCAAACCTGTAACGGAAGAAGAGCTCCTCGGGCTTTTGGACCGTTTTTGCGACCCTACCTGTGAGCTACTCACTGATCAGCAAGGTCAGGTTGTCACTGGTATGAGCATATCGAAGGCTGCACTTGAGAAAGACCCGGACCGTGCCTACTGGCTGGAAAATCCCACATTTGGTCAGCTAAAACGAATGGAAGATATGCTGCATGGTAAATCGGCAGCAAGCAGGGATTCTATGGATTGCCTTGCGCAGTTTACAAGCGCGACCTCGCTTACCGAGGCAGGTGCGGTTGTTGCCGATGCACTTGTCGCAAAGTTATCCAGGGTTTTGGGAATTTCTCCTGAGGACTTGGATTACAACAAGCCTATACATGAGTTTGGCGCTGATTCGTTGGTTGCAGTCGAGCTGCGCAACTGGTTCTCTCGAGATTGGGGCACGGAGGTTGCGGTTTTTGATATAATTGGCGGAGCCACAATCACGACGACCGGGAATTTGGTGGCTAGTAGGTCTTCTCATCGGCAGGCTGCATGGTCGGAATAAGCTTCAATACTCAGTTTATAGGTGAAGTGTATAGTGAGGCTGCTTCTAATAAGAGGAGAAAACTGAGCCCCGAATGAAAAGAAACTGAGATCATGAGGGACTCACCTGTCTGCAGATAAAGGCTCATGTGCTGCACGATATTTCTTATAGAAACTTCAGATCATCTGAGCAATCATTACCCTGAGAATTTTCTTTCGATAGGAGAGAGAAGCCGGTTTCGATTTTGCCACCTCATTTTTTCCATGCCTCAAACAGGAGCTCGCAATTTTTAGAGAACCGTGAAACACGGCTGACTGTCCGTCCCTGCTCCGTGAGGTTGCTTCGCATATCAGGGATGTCCTGGTGCACCGGAATTAGCTATGCTGATGAGCAGTAAGCCATTTTGAACCCAATCGGATTTCAAAATACTGCCCTCTCTATACACGTTTTGGCCGAGCGAAGACAGATCACGCATATTGAGAAATTAGCAAACGTCGTTTCAAGGGATGTTAGTAACTGTGTAGAGTCATAAATTATTAGGTTATCTACATGACATTTCCTCTCACGCACCCGGCCCATACAATGGTGTAAGCACCAGTCCGTATATCACTGGAAGTGGATACGATTGTAACCCTGGATCCGCTCTTGGACCTGTTCCTGCCGCTGCTCAGCATCAACATACACCGTCTCTTCTGGCAGTATACGAGGCAGGTCGCTCAGTTTAACTATGCTAGAGCTGACTTCGATGCCATCTGTCCCATCACCCTCAGTCGACAACCCCTGCCAACGCCCCATAATAGTTCCCTGCGTACGGGCCGTAGTATTGGCCCAGTTGTACACTCCAGGGTCCGTCTGCGAGACGACAAAGGTGTAGGTTCCATTGTTGTTTTGCTTCGCCTGCTTGCTGTTAAAGCTCACGATGTTTTCCCATGGCGAATGGGTGACCATTCCAAGAGAATAAACCGGAAGAACCCAGTAGGTGGCTTGTCCGCTGCTCAACGTGACAACTATGGCTTCATCTTCGGCAAGGTTGAAGTGTCCGAATGAGCTTGCTTGTGTAGTGAGCGTGCCAAGTATTTGAGATTGTGTCGGCTTCTGTAGCTCGTTGAGAGGGTTCAGGAAGGTTTTGACATCCAACGCCCCAAAGCCATAGAAGAAGATTGATTCGGCGAGGTTGGTTTTGGCTTGATTGATGATTGTATCATTTGTTGCTGGTTTGGCGCCCTTATTATCAACAATCTCAACAGACAATTCGTCCGGTGTGTCTTTGTTCCAGTCGGCAAGGTTGTTGCGGACGAAGAGCTGGACTGCTTGCCAGTTGCTCTTGATATGGTTCTTGCTATCCGAGTCCTCTGAGCTAATCGTAATCGTAAACGAGCCATCCTCTTCCACTTGAAGGTCCTCCCCCATCAGCGATGAGACAGTATTCTGCGAGTTGGGGTTGCTGATCAGGGAGAATGTCACATCCAGCGGGGCATTGGCGGCGCGACGGCCATGGATCTTGTATTTATATTTGTCGCTGATCGGGATGGTACGGTAAATGCAGTCTGGGTTGTCGTAAGAGTACCGACCTCCTGGGACGGAGAGTCCGAACCAGTGATCCGGGCGTGGTGGTGCGTCCGTCCAGTAGACCTTGGGATACGCAGGGTCGTTGTTCACGGCCTTTTGTATGGAACTAAACACCAGCTCGTCGATGGCGACGTCGATGTCGGAATTGATATCGTCATCAATTGGCTTGCCGAACTTTTTCAGTCGGCTGATAAATTTCGCGCGTGCAGCGTCGCGCAGAAAATCGAACGCATCGCTCTGGCTCAGATCAATCGCGAGGGCATCCAGGTCGCGCTGGTCATTTGTTGCCAGGGGGTTGCCGGCGCAGGCAATCTGGCCGAGCCCGGCTAGCACCGCAGTGATGTAGGAGAGAAGCATGCGCATTGTAATGGACTGTGAGCGGTGGATTGCGGGAAATAGTGTTCAAGGAGATGTCGAAGGCGGAGGTCCTATTTATGATGTCCTGCTGCCCTCCTACTAACGGCTGGTCCATTTTGGTGAGCAAGGCTTTTGTCCCAAGCCCCGGGTTTTGATGGAATGATGCTGTTTCTGGGCTTTAGCACGCAATTTGTTACTGGACCAGGACGTTTGGAGTTGTAGATCATCATTTTTCCGTGGGGTAGCATGATGCTTTTCAGTTTTGGCCAAGCGTTCTGATAGGGGCAGGGTTAGCTCCCTCGGCAGGGCAGGGACCGGTTTGCTTTAGGCCGCAGTAGTCTGGTTCGAATTTCGAAAAAGAAACCCATGTTGATGATGTCACATGCCATCCAGCTTCCTTCGGTTTTATTTAGTTCATGTCAATGTCGCCATACTGAACTATTTTATTTATCATTCTTCTGTCTTGTATCAAGTGGCTATATTGATTTTTTCCCCCCTCTAGGCGGTCAGAGCCCTTCGTACGGTACTGATTTGTTAGCGAGTCAGTGCCCAATAAAATAAAGCATGGTCTTGAAGGCTGAGAGCAGTATCAGCGGCAAGTCAAGATGGGAATTCATGCTTGATCTGACAAGAGATGTTTCCATCTACTATTTCAGGGCCCAGGGAGACCCCGAATTTGGCAAACTTGTCGTGAGCCAAACTTATCTGGGTTTTAATCTGACAGTGGAGATAGGGAAGCTCCTCGTGCTGGAAAATAAGGGGTCTAATTTGAAATATTGAGCATTCCTTAGAGGGTTTTGATATCGATCACTATTCATCCGAAGCGTCACTGGAATTGGTCTGGAATTATTATGAGTCAACTGCATATGATGATTTTCCTGCCAACTAGCTCGGATCCAGGGATGTATTGTTGCCTTTTGCTATTCACTTGGCTAGTCTTTTTTAAGCCATACGAAACACGCACATGGCCAAGTAAGCCGGGCAGATACATACATATCCTTGTTGCCAGATAAGGCGCTTATGATCATGATGGCGTTGGGACTTTATGGTAAATGTGTTTGGCGGGTCGATAGGGCTGCCTTTAATTCCTTCGGCCACCTATCCGTCTTTTACCGTTTCATGCCATGGGCGTAAATCCAGGGAATATGAAGGTTTGCGAGTAAATGCAGTCCATTTCCTCATGGCTAATGAAGGCTCGACAGCAAAGCATGGCGTCAGTGGCTTCTTGCTCTATACTCTCACCTTCAGGGCCCCTCGACCGAGCGGGTGTAAATATATATCTCTGCCGGGCGAAGCTTGCTTGCTCGCGTACGTTCCCAAAACTGCGTCTTGACTCCAGCACCCAAAATCGGATATAATATCCCCGGCAGCGGCTCAAACCCTAGCGTTTCCTTCTCAGACATTCCCGACATTCGAGGAAGCATGGCAAAGGGATGAAGATGCCCTCGGCCCTTCGGAATTGGGCATAGCCCTGCAGTTCAACACGCATCCGTACATGAATCGCCGACCCTCTTTCGGTATTCAACAAATCAGCCGGGCTAGCTCAATCGGTAGAGCGTGTGACTCTTAAATCGCAAGGTTAGACCATCACAAGGTTGCGGGTTCGACCCCCGCGTTCGGCTTTCATTTTTTCTCTTCGCCGAGTGTTCTTTCCTTTTTTTTCTCAATTCCGTCGGGATCGAGTGGGGGGATGTATTGTTGAAAAAATTCGGCGCGGGATCGGCGTGTTGAGTTAGGGCTTCGGAAAGGAAGAAGGTTTCTCCGAGCCAGAGCGGCAAGCCCACTGGCGGAATTGCAAACCGGCAGCAAGGAATACCTATCGAGGGCTTTTGCGCGGCTATTGAACTCAGGTGATAAAGCGCCGTATGACTGAATATATATGAGTTAGTGATCTTCATCACTGTTCCATTTATCAAGCTGGCTCTTGGTCGTATCTCATACCTCTCGTACTTCCGTGGTACGCACATGCCATTTCTTGGCGCTGTTTGGGTGGAACCTTGCAACATATGGTTATCGCTCCAAACGTCCGCAAAGTCTTCGCTATCCTCATATATATTTTCGGCGCTCCGCCTTTCAACAACCACGGTCCCATAGCTCAGTTGGTTTAGAGCGTGGTGCTAATAATTGGCCGCTGATGATAATCAGTGATATTGGTACGCCAAGGTCGAGAGTTCGACCCTCTCTGGGACCATTCATTTTTTGTTTTTTTTGCTTGTATGTATGTAAGGTGGTAGCACATTAATAAACAGTAAATAATTTGTTCTGCATATTTATTCTTTTGGCAGTTGTAAATTGAGTGCAGGGACAAACAAATGATTGAGCATTGTGATTCTGGTGAAAGTAACTAAATGCACATTGTCAGCAAAACCCCCGGTCGCAAATCACCGAACAAACAGAAGGAAATATGTATCTCATAACCTCTGAAGATGACAGACAGCCTGAAGAAGGCGTGTTGGTGAAATTCTGAAGAGTTTCTGCAAGTGTCTGTGGGGTTTGTTCCCTGCTTGTCGAATTTGCAGCACCACAAGATTAAGAGTCAATATAAACCCAGCAACAAAGGAGAAGCTGATACCGGGCCAAAGAACCAACCCTTAATAACAAGCATTGTCGTATACAACTCTGAAGAGCCAAGACTGAAAGTCGGTGGTCCGGAGTTGGGATAAGCTTAAATGGACGCCTTACCCGTGTTGTTCTAGCGTGATAGTTCATTGGCCAGACCATCTGACTAACCCAACTCTAATCCAACCACGAGTGCGGGACCTCGGGACATCGCTTTCAACGGTGGGACGTGCTTTTATCAACGAGGACCAGGTTTCTTGTACGGCGATGAAGGGTTACATGCCCGACCCTGCCAGCACCGAAACGAGACAATGCCGGGCTTGGTGAAGAATCTGCTGATTTTTGCCGCTGTGGACGGGCTTATTCTTCAGCCTTACAATGCTTCCCAGCGTAGCGTTGCAAACAGTCCATCCTCCGCTTTGCAGATCGAATACAAAACCCGCCGTATCTACTCCCCGCCGACGGCCACGGACACTAATGACGCTTGTTTGGAGTCTCATGGGGTTGTCGGTGAGCGGCTAATTATATTCGTGCAGAGATACCCTTGGAGATCTAACTATCCTTTCTCAATCCATCAGGCCTTCTCTCCGTCGCGTCATTCTCCTTCCTAATATCCATTACCCAGCGCCAACAGGTGGCCCAGATACTGGGCAAGCCCATCTTCGTTGTTACGGGCGTCGCTATTATCCCGCTTTCGTCTCAGGCTGAGGCAGCCAAAGCGATCACTCAAGCCCAAGCCCATCTCTCAGCCAACAAGAGTGAACATACCCAAGATGATGTCGAGGCCAAGTCTTCTGATAGCGAGAGTGAGATTTATGCAGGCCGCAGCAGTGATGATCACGAGTTAGAGGATGCGGGATCCCCTGATCGAGAAATATATCCCCCGTCTTATAGTAGGGGCAGGAGCGACAGCACTATTGCCGAGGATGTCTTTGAAAAACAGGGTCGGTACGGCAGGTTTGCGTCCCGGTGGTTTTCGAAGAATGGTTGGGCAAGAGAGAAAAGACGATCACAAGGTATGGGATTCGAAGGGGTGATTGACCCTGCCGTGCAAAGCTCTCCCAAGGGAAGAAAGAGCGGAGACTACAAGCAGGATATAATGGAGCTGGACGACCTCTCCTCCACCGGACAAAAGTCTTCATCCGCTCCCCAGGAAGAAGATGCTCCCGTAACGGCAACAGCCATATACGAATTAATGCCCAAATTTTTGCGCTATACGAAGTTGATTTTTAGTTCACGAAATTTTTATTACTCTTATGATTATGACATTACGAGGAAGTTCGGCGTCCAGGATCATCAGTCGTCGCCATTACCACTGCATAGAATGGCAGATCCATTGGTATGTACTTTCTCTTTTTTTTTTTTTTTTCCTTTTCTCTGTCTAGTAGTTTACTAACATGAAGTAGTATTTCTGGAATCGAAACTTAATGCTCCCGTTCATTGAAAGTGGAAATTACTCATTCGTCCTCCCTCTTGTTCAGGGGTTCGTGGGGCAACAGGAATTCACTGTTAAGAAATCGGCTCAAACTTCTGATGCCCAAGATGGCACAATCGTTCCGGTAGCAGAAACCGATAATAATACACCTGAAATGTCCAACCCAGACAATGAAAGCCAAGTCGACAAGTTCCTTCTCACTCTGATTTCGCGCCGGTCGGTTAAGCGGCCCGGACTTCGTTATCTTCGAAGAGGAGTAGATGATGAAGGTAATGTTGCAAACGCTGTTGAGACGGAACAAATTTTATCACGGCCGCAGTGGAATCCTTCAGACAAGGTATACTCTTTACTGCAATTCCGTGGATCGATGCCTCTCTACTTCTCCCAATCCCCCTATTACTTCAAACCTATTCCGGTTCTTCGACACTCTAGAGAAACGAACCAAGCTTCCTTCGATCGACATTTCCGTGACTTGAGCAGGAAGTATGGTGAAATTCAAGCTGTGTCTCTCCTAGACAAACATGGCGTTGAGGTCAATATTGGAGAGACTTATGAAAACTTCGTTGACACTTATAATAAACGCGACGGTGCGGACTCGCCCATGCTTGGATTCCAATGGTTTGATTTTCACGGAGAGTGTCGTGGAATGAAATTCGAAAATGTTCAACGTTTGGTCGATTCGATTTCAGACAAACTAGATCGGTTTGGTGATACTGTCATACAGGATAACACGATTCTAAGGAGCCAGTCTGGCATTGTTAGAACAAACTGCATGGACTGTTTGGATCGCACTGGCGTTACGCAGTGTGCATTTGGTCAACGAGCCCTAGAGAAACAGCTCGAAAGCGAGGGTTACTCCATTGACCTACGAACCAGCACATCTACACAGTGGTTCAATATTCTATGGGCTGATAATGGCGATGCCATCTCCAAACAATACTCTTCAACTGCTGCCCTAAAAGGCGATTATACCAGGACGAGAAAACGAGATGTTCGCGGAGCACTGAACGACCTGGGGCTAACTTTATCTCGCTACTTCAACAACATAGTCAATGATTACTTTTCTCAAGCCTGTATTGACTACCTGCTTGGAATCGTGACAACTCGAGTTTTTGGCGAATTCGAGATGAACCTCATGTCCGCTGATCCCGGGATATCGATCGAGAAGGTACGGCAACATGCCATTGACACCAGCTACCAGATTGTGATCAGCGACGAGTCCGAAGAACTTGTTGGAGGCTGGACAGTTTCCAGCCCCCACGAACCAAATACACTACGCTCCCTACCATTCGAACAATCTGTCCTCCTACTAACCAACGCCGCCGTCTACTGTTGTCGCTTTGACTGGGACACGGACAAAGTAACTTCATTCGAACGGGTTGACCTCCGCTCAATCACCAGCATCAACTACGGCACCTATATCACTTCCACTCTCACCGACGCCCAAATGGACCCGAAGCACAACGTTGGCGTTGTAATTACATATCGATCTGCGGCAACAAACATCCTGCGCATCAACACACGTTCCCTTCAAAGTCTCTTTGAGCAAAAAATCCAAAAGTCTGCCCTGCCTGAGCAGCCAACCCAAAAACCCACCGCCTCAAACTCGGGCCCCGAATGGGACCTTTCATCCCTATTTAAACCAAGCGAGAAACGCCACTCTGAGCGCTTCTTAGCGTTCAAGGTCCTCCCGCAAACCAACTTGACCGTCAAAAGTGCTCTTGACAATGTCCAGGTTAGTGAAACGGACTCAGCACGAGCGCTCTGTGAGGAGATTGAACGCACTGTTATGCGAGGTGCAACTGAGCAGCAGGGTGATACCAGTGGTTCAGGACACGTGGACAGGCATTCGATGGTTGAGGAGATGGAGATCATTTCGCTGGCGGATGCGAAGAAGCGGACGGGATATCTGGAGCATCTGGTGTTTGATATTAAAAAGCTAGTGTGGGCGTGAGGTTGTTGCTCACTTGATTTGCTGCTTGTGGGAGATGGTAGTATTTCCCGAATCCTAATAATATGTAATTTGCTTACTTGCTTCTTTTGATTTTGCTTGATACATGATTAGAAGCATTGCACAGATACTAGGTAGATACCCGGCTAGGATTCATTTGCATTTTTTCTTTTATAACACCGTTGCAGAGCGCCATGAATAGTGTGTCTCACTGAACCCCTTATAGTAGTCGTAGTAGTTTCTTTGAGTTGATTTAGGCATACGAGAAGGTATATAACCGGCTTGGGCGTCTTGTCACGTCTCCTCAGTAGCGGCTGAAGAACGGACAAATAAATAATCAAAAATTGGTGGTTTTTCTGAGCGAGATTTGTCTAGTATAATGCGGATTAGCTTCATCCATAATCCTTGTGTGAATTGTGCAGAGAACGTTTGAGCAGAAATGCAAAAGGACTTCGGGTCCATTTGAATTGGTATATAAATTCTCCTAGGCACGTAAACCACCAAACAGCTGCTATTTTGTAATGTATTCGAATGCGTTGAGTAAGCTAGCTTAGGGGGACAGCGGGAATGTCGGTCAGCCCTTGTATACTGTTTAAGCCTGAGATCATCCATAGAATCAATTTTTTTCTGGATATTTTTGAACATCCCATCGCTTCAGCCTCGCCTTGATCCGTCTTGATATGAGGGAAATTAGTCATGATGAGGGAGTTCCCCGCGGCCCCCAACCTTGTGGCGGAGATGGATATGTATGGCCGCCTGAAGTAACTAACAAACACACAAAGAAGATTGATCGGCAATCTCCTATAATTACCATCAATATGCAGCATCAGATACCAGAGCCATCCGCAGGGTGTTTGTATTATTGAGCGTAGTAGATTGGAGAAAAAGGGGTAACTGAGAGGTTGGTTGATGCCGCGGTTCTGCCGGTCCTGACCGCTCTCTTATCGGGTTACTGCCGTTTTGGGACGAATCCCACCAACGGGCGAATTCCTTAACCCCAAACCCTCACGGCCGCCGCTATCACCACAGACTGAAAAATATCCCCCCCGTCTCACAATCAACCCTGTCCCCGCTATTGTCCCGACTTATTTTTATCTTGGGTTGCGGGACTTTTCAAGATCTCAATCCAGTTTCCAGGTCTTCTAGGTACGTGTTTGCTTCGTTTTCTCTCCCCTGCAGGTTCCAATTCCGTTTCCAGCCAGGCCTGGCTTTGACCCCGCCATCACACTAATAACCCGTCTTGCTTTAGAAAACTACCGCATATCTCGTCAACGAAGCTTTTAAATTCCCCGCGAACCCAGGGGAAGAAGTCGCGTTTGTATCCGGAAGGCTTGCTATTAGCCATAGGCTCTCCCTACACAAAACCGCCCGTGGACGCCCTATTCGGCGATATCCAGAGACATTCAAGCTCCGCACTACCCGTATAGTTCTGTACTGGATATATCCCCGCGCATATCCATCACTATGGCGTGGCAACCTCAAGACGAGCAATTGAGGCAGCTAGCCGGTTTTTTAAACGATTCATTACACGCAAGTAATCATACTGTGCGAAAACATGCCGAGCAGGTGCGTTGGAACGTTTGACTTCCAGCCCAAAACCCCCCATACTCGTATTTCAAGAGTTGTTAAGCTACTGCAATCGCTGTTATCATATTCGAGAATAACCAGCTAATAGTGTTTATTTTAAATAGATGCTGGTACACGCTACATCATCGCCAGATTTTGCAAATTACCTCACATATCTTTTCAGCACCCCTCAACCCCCTTCTCAAATTGGGTTCGATGCGGAAACCTATAATGTCATTCGGTTCGCAGCCTCACTGAACCTGAAAACCAAGCTTAATGTCGCATATGGAACAGTTACACCGGAGAGTCTCTCGTACATTCGTTCCTCCTCCCTAGCAGTTCTCCAAGATCCCTCCCCCCAGATTCGCAATTCAGCTGGCTCGATAATTGCCGTGATCGTCGCGCGAGGTGGTCTGCTGGCTTGGCCGACTCTACTAGATGATCTTCTATCCCTAGTCTCAAACTCTTCGGGATCTGTGCCGGTGTTAGCCCAGGAGGCAGCCGTGTCAGCACTTGCAAAGGTCTGCGAGGATAATAGGAAACTCCTAGACAAAGATTTCCAGGGCCAGCGTCCTTTGAATATCATTCTCCCCAAGTTGATGCAGTGCACATCGAACCCTAGTCCCAAAATTCGCGCCACCACTCTCTCGACGATCCACCTGTTTCTCTCCCAAAGACCTGACGTTTTAATTGGTTCTTTGGATACGTTTCTCAGCCATGTTTTCCAGCTTGCCAGTGATCCAAATACCGATGTTCGGCGGATGGTATGCCAGTCATTTGTGCAACTTGTGGATATTGCCCCAGACAAGCTCGTTCCTCACATACCAGGGCTAGTGGAATATGTACTAATGCAGCAGCATAACCCTGAAGATCCTGAACTGGCTTTGGATGCAGCAGAGTTTTGGCTTGCTGTAGGGGAACAGAAGAAGTTACAAGAACCCCTAGAACCGTTCCTAGGTAGGATCATTCCTGTGCTGCTGCGCAGCATGATATACGATGAAGACGACGCAATACTTTTAGCTGGAGAACATGACGACGCGGAAACAGAGGATAAGGCGGAAGATCTAAAGCCTCGGTTTGCGAAATCTAAGGGTGCCCGGTTACAGTCCACTAGTGGTGATGGTAAATCTAACGGCGACGGTGGCGCCGCTGCTAATGAAGGGGCCGCTGACGATGATGATTTGAGTGAGGGGGAAATTGAAGATGATGACGAGTTTGGTGACGATGACCCCGAGTCTGAGTGGACATTACGAAAATGCTCTGCAGCTGCCCTAGATGTTTTTGCCAACGTTTACCATCAGTCTGTTTTCCAAATAATATTACCTTATCTCAACGATAACCTACGGCATACCCAGTGGACGAATCGAGAAGCCGCTGTTCTCGCGCTAGGTGCTATCGCGGATGGCTGTATGGATACCGTTACACGTCACTTGCCGGAGCTTATCCCCTACCTGATATCCCTTCTTTCCGATCCCGAACCAATCGTCAGAAAAATAACTTGCTGGTGCCTTGGGAGGTATTCAAAGTGGGCTGCGAATCTCGACCCCGCTGAAAAGACACGCTTTTTCGAGCCAATGATGGAGGGAATCCTGCACAGGATGCTCGATAATAATAAGAAGGTCCAGGAGGCAGCTGCTTCAGCCTTTACAAGCCTAGAGATGAAGTCCGACGCCAATCTCATACCTTACTGCCAGCCGATATTGCGACAGTTCGTTCTATGTTTCGAGAAATACAAGGATCGCAACATGTACGTGCTTTACGACTGCGTTCAAACATTGGCTGAAAGCGTAATGTCTGAACTGGCGAAACCCGAATTGGTGGATATTCTTATGCCTGCCCTCATCCAACGTTGGAACAGATTATCCGACCAGTCGAGGGAGCTTTTCCCTCTATTAGACTGCTTGGGTTACGTGGCTGCGGCATACGGAGATGCCTTCGCACCCTTTGCGCCCCCAATTTTTGCCAGGTGCATCAAAATTATATACACTAATATCCAGGATTATATTACCGCTGTCAATAACAACACTGGTGATGAACCGGATAAAGATTTCTTGGTAACAAGCCTAGACATGCTTGGTGCTATAATCCAGGCTATCGATCCCGAAAAGAGCTCCGAACTTGTGAGAACATCCCAGCCACCGTTCTTTGAACTCCTTCGATTCTGTCTTGAAGACCTCAACTGGGAGGTGCGAATGTCATCCTACGCTGTTCTTGGGGATTGTGCAATCAACATTTTCCCTACTCTCGAACCCTTCCTTCCCACCATCATGCCCGTTTTAATTAAACAGCTTGACCTCAACTTAATAAGAGACGACGAGTCTGAGAACGGTCTCCGCGTAATCAACAATGCCTGCTGGTCCAGTGGCGAGATTGCCGCTGTTAGCAAATCCGGCATGGCCCCGTTTGTAGAGCCTCTCTACCAGGCTCTCACGACTATCGTCAGCAATGAAGAAGTTCCCGATTCGGTCAACGAGAACGCCGCAATGGCATTAGGTCGGTTGGGAATTGGATGCGCCCAACAGCTTGCTCCTCATCTAGCGGAATTCGCGGACATGTTCCTTCGTTCGATGGAGAAAATTGACTTCACCCGTGAAAAGACTAGTTCATTTTTCGGTTTCAATCAAGTAGTCAGGCAAAATCCACAGGCCATGGAAAGCGTTCTTTCAGATTATTTCCATGCAATTGCGATATTCCCCCACAAGTCGCTGAACCAGCCGCACTTCCAGGATTTGCAGCAGTCCTTCCAGCAGGTAAGAAATACCTTATACCCCTGAAATACCCTACCAATATTCCACCCCTTTTTGTTGGCTCCTTCCACGGTATATCACCTCTACCACCCTCTAACATGAGTTCAAAATACAGGTTCTTCAGGGATATAAAGACTTGATACCGGATTTCAACTCCTTCATGGCTTCTCTACCGCCACCAGTCTCTAGGAAACTACAAACAGCATACCAACTCTGATTATATCTAGCGCAAACTGTCCGTTGCTATTCTTATTTATTTGTCAAGAAGAACCCTGTGCCCGTCAATGTTTGAAATATTCCCTGGCGGCAATGAATGATATGATCGCATATATTACATCACTACTTTTTTTTTTTCCATTCGACACATTTTTAAAAGATGTGCTTCCAAGCCTTAAAGCTCTATATACTTATATTTTTCAATGCATATTTTTAAGGTGTCTGTTTACCACTTCTCTCTTCATGTAAGTCCGGTTTTTTATTTCGAATTCTGGGCTTCCTGACTCCTCATTTCCTTATTGTTCTGTTGCGTTATCCTCTATCCACTCCTCTCGCTCTGCCCTTTGCATGCGGGTGGAGAAGGGGTGAAGCGGATGTGCTTGATTTTGTCATCATATCTTTATAGTACTTTTCGTTTTGTAAGTAGACACGAAACCCTTTTGTGGAGAAGGGAGCCACTAGAGTGTGAATGTTTATAGGTGGTTGACATAAGTTCCTATGTGAGGGTTCCTGGGGAAACAGAAAATAGTTCTAAAACTGACAGTGCTCTTAAGAGCTAGCTGATGCTTTTGGTTGTCATTGACATCGATGGGAAACGACCGGAACGGTGCGGGAGCAACGAAATGCAAGTTAAGGGGATAATATTTCCCTTCCTATTGGAGGAATGGGGGGGATGATGATGATGGTATTTCGTTCATTCCCGCTTGATATACGAAACTTAGCATACAATGGAGCAATTGGTAAATATACTAAAAAAGGTATAGGCAGGAGGGTGTAAAAAGATAAGGATAAAGGCGATTGATTAAGGTGGACTTCAGAGAAGACGACGTGGATATAGTGGATATATTAGATATTAAGCATCTTTCACCCGGCGAACAGAGGTTTTGCTACTTTGTTACGTCTCTTTTTGCCTTTTAAAAGCTCTACTCGCCTGAAGCAGCTCGTTCTAATTAATATTATAGATGGTGATAAGCTTCGTACTCCTAGTTTCAGTTTTTACCTCCATGCTTTTAAATAGACTTAAAGAAGATCAATCAAAAAGCAAAAAGAATAGTATCAGTATCCGCCTTCCAAGCCTTATAGCGTATTTTTCTTTTCTATATATCCGCGCCAGTCTATGTCAAACCTCTCCTAACAACGCTGTTGCCCCATGCAAGTATCATCTCTTCTTGTCTTTCTCCGTATGCCGCAGCCATCCAACGAGAGTCACAGGGCATTTAGGGGAAGAAGCTCCCTTCTCCTCCTTTAGAAGAGACAATAACAGTAGCTCCTTGTCCCAGGGATCAACCATATGGAGTGTACCCTCAGGGAAAAGCAATTGGATTATAAACCAAGTATCAATGGACAGTATCTGTTTCCCACCAATTTATCCTCGCCATGTTGTCGGTTATCGAAATTTCAGGGGTAAGTAAGGAGACTGGTGAAGCGCAGAAAGGGATGCGCTGGGGATGGCGTTCTCGTGCCGTCGAGCTCTGAACATATCGTCGGGGACATTAGGCATATACGCAATCTCGCCTCTTTTGCGTGCTTTCACCAGAAGCGGTAAATGGAAGCAACCCGTCTGCTTACTATCGGTAGAATCAAAACTACTTTAGCTGTCGATGTCATGGTGGCGGGTATATCTTTGCCACGATCACGAAGAAAAGCTACAAAGATATGCACAGGAACGCCTTGGATAAAGATAAGAAAAAGAAAATAAAGGCTTAGAAAGGAAAAAACAAGCGAAAGACCTCGACTTCTGTTTCGAATCTGTGTGACAGAGCCAAAGAAAGCCTGTCTGCATTGCATTGCACACATGTGTGGTTTGCTGCATCTGTTACACAGTAGGCACACGTGGGAGAAGCAAAGTAGCAGAAGGCTGAAGGTTGAACAGACAGACATACATACATCATGCCGGCTTTCTCATTGTCTTCTTTGTCCTTCTCTCCCATGCGCCGAACCAGTTTGCGCAGGTTGAGGGGAAGGGCAATGCCAACCTCGACAGTTCCAAACCCCGCCTGTATCCTGACCACGTTTCTGCCGTAGCACAGAAATCAAACCAAAATTTGGAGAGAACATGTAATGTGTCTTGTGATGCCAATTTTCGCCAGTGTGTTGGTGTATCAACAATGCGGTAGTGAAGTTTGCTGTCAGAACTCAGCTTCGAATCAAAGCCGTGTCGCTGCCGCGCGAACCGTGACTCAGGGACAGAGAGAAATATGGGATAACATATGAATGTACACATGTATGTACATATACCTTTGCTGAGTGCCTCTTGTGATTGTTTTGCAAATTTCAAGTGTCGCTGATGGTACCCAGGGCGTCAATGCGGTCGGGACTTAATTGCTCCTTGCCAGGGGGTATGCGCCTAGTGAGCAGAGCCTCAAACTAAAGGGGTTCTTTGCATTCAGCTGCCAATATTGAAGAAGATAGTTTGATTTTTGTCGTATTCTTACTCACCCCTTTTTGATTTGAAAGCAAATGGTTTGGGAAGACATCTCAAACATCAAAGGATGGTCAAAGGTGAGGTTCAAGCCTCCGATCCCCATTATTGCGCTAAATTCTTCGCCTAAAGACCCCAAGAACTGATTGCAGCCTCACAGGCTGCCTTGCCCTAAGACCTTAACCAGAAATTTATTAGTTAAAAACCCAGCAGAGAAAGATCACCGAGGCAAAGCGAATCTTTCGTTACTACAGAGTACTGGGTCCGGGCCCCACGCCGTTTACCATTATTATGACTGCAAGATTAGCACGCATATCACAGCGGCCCCGGCTCTAGCCTCTAGGCCATCTGGCCTTCTTCTATTTGCTCGCCTAGTTACTTGCTTATGATGGTGGAGCGGCTTCCTCGAAGAGTCGACTTTGACTTTCCGTGGTGCTACACTACTGCACAGTGGTTGTCAAAGCCTCAAAGGCCATCTTCTTGTCCAAAATCACAAAACGAACCACGACGCAGGCAGAAGTATGAAGAAGAGAGGGAGAAGAAGGGCATTGCTTTTGGTCATGGGCGGCGGCCTTGTATAGTACCGAGCGCCGTCATTTAAAATATAAGGCTGAAAGAGAATACGGTTGATCTCCAACGCTTCATCGCTTTCTTTGAGCTTGTTCGAGCTGTCAAAAGCTTCCAGAAGCGTTTCGGCACGTTAACCCTTCGTATAACGACTCTGAGTTTTCTAGGTGAAGCCAATTTTCTTTTACCTGGGGTTTTGGTTGACGAGCGAACAAGCTACCCGTTGACATACCTTGTTGACAACTTGCGCATACTGTTCCGTATACTTGCTACTGCTCCCGATACTGACCAACTTGTCTACGGAAATGATAGACTTGAAGCTTGAACAATTTCTACTATGGAAGACCTGGAAGCATCTGCAGTATACAATTAACTACCTTCTATGGTAAGAGGTTATTAGGGGTCGAACGGGTCACTGAAGCCGTCAAGAACCGTCTGCGCCAAGGGATTTTTAAGTTATTACGGTGCTGACCACGGCCTCTTACTGGGCTTCTGACCCACAGCCGGAGTCATAGCATGGATGCTACTTTATAGTGGTATGCAGGGTTGATTAATTATCATTCTTCTTGGGTAAGAGCAAATTAGCCAAGGCCCAGTCTAGTACATGTATGTACGCAGTACATCTCCGCGTTGCGGAGATAGCACCGCCAGCAACAGAAAAAAAAGGAACGCATGACGGGAGGCACATCCCCCCCAGAAAATATGACTGATTTAAGGAGGGGCATAGCTGGACATTGGACAAGAAACCAGACGGGTTTGCATATGCCATGCAGACCGCTAGGCCACGGCTTTTAATTTCTACTATGAAATCAATTCCTGCGTTTTATCAAGCCGCTCTTTCTCGCCTGGCACAGACAGCAACCAAACACTGGACGGATGCATCATGCTGCAAACCCATGTCTACTTTAACTCACGCACGTCAGGTCTGACTGAAACGCGGCTTGTTTAGTGCACGCCAGCCCGCCAGTTGACAACAAGACCGCATTTTCACCCCTACAAGGACAAAGCATTCGCAGTCCAACGCCTTCGAATATGCGGTCAAGAAAAGAGGAGAATTAGCCATCAATATTTCAATAGAACACTTTACCTTTAATGTTGATATCGAATCACTATTCGTTATGAAAATGCAAACAGGCTTTCCCTTCCGCCCCCCTGTCAAGCCTTTGACGCCAGGAGAGATCTCTGATCCCAAAAATCTCATTTGTCGGTCACTTATGATGAAAGCGGCGACGGTACATGTACATTATTCATTGCTCAGTACATCTTATTCTCCCTGCACCTTCTCCGCCGAACTCCAGTACAACGGTGACAGCGGAGTGTCGTTTTCAACAATGTCAATCATTTCAAACTACACCTACAGCTAGTTCGGTGATAGTCATAATGACGCTCAACGGGGGATGCGTCTCGCGCATGCGTGTGATTTACATAACCCACCGTGTTCTCGCCCCGAGTCGCCCAGGATAGCGGAGCGGGTCGTCTTAATGGGGACAACTGCAATACTTTACCCATGATATCCAAGTATACTTTGGTCCATGCTGGGAATAAGTTACACTATTTCCTTTCTTGCGTGATTAGAGTTGTACAACATCCCAGTAAATGAACAAGAAAACTCCCTGAAGAATTCCATCCTGGTTAAGATCTAGCGGATGAACCTAGCTCATGCTTCCCCCTTTTCCACTCATTGACTCGACCTGTTTTGACGATCAAATCTAGACCTTGTGACCTAGTAAGGTAGAAGTTAGCAACGCACGTTAGCAACACCACGATGTTTATCTGATATCCATACTGTTCCTTCTCTATGGACACCCTTGAGAGCAACTCTCCGTTTTCCCCCATTAGCCACGCTGCCACGGGCCTTCTCACAAGAAGCACATGTACATGTACATGTACGTCCTCACGATTCCATGGAATCGAAGCTCTAGCTGCAGTTCAAGGGGTATACTATATGCACCGATATATTCTCCGTGGATACTTGACTTGGCGCTTGTTATAAACATACATATTTCTATCCACTTTGAACCAAAAAAGACACTCGTTGTCTCTTAAAAGAGAGAAACAATCAAAGTATCGAAAAGACTCAAGAGAGAGGAGACCACCATGTCGATCTATAACTATTCGACCATGTCCCTTTTCTTGCCGAGGCACAGGAATGCATTATTGCGGCGGTGAAGTCGGCATATTCGGCGCAAACGCCTTGGTAGGTACCTCACAATGTCCTACGTTCCCCACGCCCTGGGTTATAAACTTCTTGTCGGCCGAACGGTCTTATGGAGCCGATGGGTATTCCCAAGACGTTGATGTGCAATATCCATAAGTAGTTCTCGTCCACGGTGTGTGTTTTGTATCACATATGTTGATAACCTCTTTGCTAATTCAACAATACTTTGTCACTATCCAGAAACATTAACAATATCATTTGACGTCCTTGAGTCCCGGGTAGTCTTGCTCACAGATTCTATACTTAGAAACAGACCAAGCCATGTGCGCTTGGGTTGGCCAAGAGCACAGCCAGAAAGTCTGCAGAAGGCGGAAGCCTCAAATTTTCCACGGTTCAGTGACCGAGAATCCCTCCAATCATGACCTGTGATATCCCATGGGGGGAAGTTGATGAGTTTACTGCTGAGATTTGAGTCCTGAGAATTAACTGTCACCGTCATACCTGGGCTTCATTCATCTGTACAAAAATTATTGTGTAGAGTGTGTAAAGCGAAATCGGCTCAGCTGCCTATGTTAGCACCATGTTATCTAGCCTGTCCATTGCTTTTTCAGTCTTGTTTGCCGACACTGTTTGACCATTCACTGATGGAAGTAAGCTGGATACCGTGGCGCTTTTCTTCGGCGTTCGAGGCTCTGAGCTGTGCAGCTCTCTCCCTTAGCGTACAAAGCATCAGTATCAGAAAATGCATCTCGTCGATATGCATCATTTGATTCAGCCGCATGAACTTGGAGTTACACGATAGTGGTAATGTTTCTGTAGCCAAACCGGCCTTGTGGGATTTCGACGAAGTTATGGGTGTTTTGCAGTGTTTTTGGCATGAAATCGTAGTAGCTAATAGTCAAATTTTGAGAGGTTGGTAAGGAGATCACCGACGGCTTCCGTGGTCAGTTTACCACAGCCAGACTTGTATGCTGTCCAGTGTTTGTGCACATAAGCTACTGGTAACCATGGTTCATCCTGCAGTCCACATGGCTTATCCAGGATGATCCCCAGACATTCAAGTTAAGGACAGCGGTTACAATGCTTTCGTGCAACATATTTTAACCGTATGGGGAATCTGCGCGTCGAACAGCTGTTGGCTGAGATGGTGGCGAATGTCATGAACAACAGGGCGTCTTTTTTGTGTATCGCAGTTCACTCGCGAAAAAGTACAGCTGAAGCCAGGGACTTGGCTGTGTACTGTACTCTGCGCCTAATTATTTACTACTGCCTCCATTTAGCACTCCATAGAGTGTGCTGCTAACTAGCTTCTCGCTGCCTTTTTACCGCTTGCTCATGATCTTGTGCAGAGATACCCCCCACCGGAGGTTGTTTTCCACGCTCGAGCGCACCAGCCGGACCGTAGTTTGGTAGCGAGAACAAAAGATGCCGCAGTTTTCAGCCAACCGCAAACAGTAATAATAGGCTAGCTACCCATGTTCGTTAGCTGTCGCCTGTATTGCTCAAGCCGACAAGCTCTAGGCTTTGTCTTGATATCCATGCGAAAATATGTGCCAAACACCATATTGCGACAGCAAATGGTGTAACGAATGTTTCCTCCGTCAAATCTAAATTTCTAGTTTTCTTTTTGGGCTTCCAGCCTGCCTTGCTTTACTTTCTTCACCAACAGTCGAGAAACAGACCAGTGGCAGTTATTCTCCTAGACTATCCAGCGGGAAGCTCAATCGTATTCGGGAAGGCTGACGTCCCTGCATCTCTGCTCGTAAAACAGATAATCTGGGAGGCGCAACCTCTTATAAGTCTTCATCACCCCAGATCACCTGCATTAGTGATATGCTATTTATATATTTTAACGTAGGAAAGTGCCCGTATTCGGCCAGTCGCTCGGGTTGGCACTGCTTGAAGCTCTTTAAGGCTATTTAACGTTGGGGGTTTTCCGGGCCTGCAGAAACGTATTGTTGACAAGGCCACGCGGGGGAGGCTGTAACATGTCGCAGAGCCCTAGATGACACTGCCTCGGAAGATATTGACTGTCTGCAGAGTTGTTTCAGGATTTAGTCATGTCTGTGCTCGGACCGGCTTCCATGTTCAAGAAGGGACCCTGATGATGAGCCTCATCTAGCTGCAGCCAGCAAGGAGCTTGGGAGACAGAGTGCCAAAATAATCACGAATAATCAGGACATCATATTTTCTACATGTACCATCAATGCACTCTACCGCTCTTTTATACACTGTACGAAGACATATGCCCGTGTATGTATCTCGCCCTTCAGCCTTCGCGGAGTCGCCGTGCAAACATTTCCGGGTACCTATTCGATCTTGTATTTGATTGGAGTATCTTGTCCGTGCTCTTGACCCGATGGTCTATCTGTCTGCGATGGACGTCATTCTCTTCTTTTGCACGTGAAAGCTATCTGTTTCTAACAGAGTGGAGGGATGGGGTGGGACGATGCGGCCGATATCCAGGCCGCAGACGGTCTCATAGTTCGCCCGATTATCCGACTAATAATGTGTCCGACTTTCTGTTTGGATCGGGTCGAAATAGGTTATTTTATTTGTACCGAGTAATTTGACGATATGTAGATATACAAGAGAAAACCATTATCTTGCTGAGGTCACGCATTCCTAGTCGAGGTTCTGCGTATCTTGTAAATTTATCTTGCTGCCCAGCTCACGGTAATCAACGCTGTAAATGATTTGCACAAAGCACAGGTTAAAAAGCTAAAAGGGAAACTGCCTGGAGCATTCTGGTTAGCTGGACATAACAATGTGAAGGATAGATTCGGGAAAACTCGCAAAAGAGGGTATTTGTCGGAGGATACCAACGCTTTTTTGCGTAGCCATGCTGAGAAATAGCGCTGTCGAAATCATTTTCTCTCCTTACAATGGAAACTACCTTTTGCATATTGCGTTTCTGAGACTGATAGTGAACTGTGAGATTGGCGAATGGGAGTACGCAGTAGATAGCCAGTCTGAGTAATAATGTCTGCGGTGGAGCCCAATATGCCTGTCACCCATTTTCCCCATCCAGGGCTGTGTTTGCAGATGGCGCGATGCTGTGCTGAGCTTAAATCCGTTGCTTTGGACCTGTGGGAAGCAACCAATCAACATGACTGTTTGAGGAGGGAACAAATGCCTAGGCTTTAGGTAAGACAAATACCACGGCAAAAGAATTTAAGGTGTCGAAGCATAATAAAGATCCTGGTCAAATTAAGGTTACCTGCGCCATCACCCCTTCCATACGAGCAAGTTCCCGTTTTGAGGCCAAACGCTTCCCGCCTTGACTTGCAGAATGATCGTGCCGAAAGAAAGGTAAAAGTCGGGGAAGAGAGTTCTGAATGTTCAAAAATAGAATCGGCTTTTCTCAGCCCCGCCTGAAGCTTCTTTTGACCAGCCTGCACTGCTGCTCTGTCTGCAGCAGAAACAAATCCCATGACCATGACCGCCTTTCCAAGATCGAGCTTTGGATAACTTCGAGCCTCGGGCTGGACGTTGCCTGCGATGTCATACAAGCACAGCGCCCAGGACTATGCAGTATGCAGAGAGGCCATGGATACATTTTCAATTCTTGCCGTTTCAGACTAAGACAGAACCTTGGATTCACGTTTCCATTTGGCAATAATCACCAGAATTAAAGCTTGGGCAGTTGCAGTTCCACGTGATGATGCCACATGTTTTTTCTTGGTTTATTGGCCAATTGACGGTGAGATTGTGATGCTATGCTGGCTGCCCTGTCTCAGAATTTGTTGTAACCCTGGCTGCCTGGCATGTTTATTGTGTATTCGACACCTCCCACTATTATTATCTCGGATTCCGGGGAAGTCATGCTGCAACAGCCCAGTGGGCTGTCCGCGACTCGCTCGTTTGAAGTTCTACTATTTGATATACGGTCATCAACAGTTTTTCGATGATTATTTGATTTCCTGCTCTAAGCAGGCCTCGACAATGTTTTAGCGGAATGTTTTTTGCTGTATGATAGCCCCTCAATGAAATTGCAATCGATTTTTGCATCTGTCTGCGGATTCGACTGGAAGGGCCAAGGATGTCAAAAGTTCGTCGTTCCGAGCGAAAGGGCGCACTGCCCTTATTAACCCAGTAGTACTCTGCCGTAACTATTATTGAGTACTTGCAAGGTTGGTTGCCGGCCGGTATGTAATTAAAAAGGCGTATCGTCGAAACTGGCATCTTCCTAAAGTGGAATGGTCAGATACACACTGACGAAAGGGCGGAAGAAAAAGGACAAGCTCGCTGGTTAATCGTGCAGAAAGTCGCTTCCCACTGCAATCTGACTGGTGCAAGGTTCTAGCTCCCATCGGGGAGAAGATACCATCAGACCATTCAACGCTAGTCGCTAGCGACTGAGTCAAGGGCCCACCTATCCCAAGAAACCCCTTAATGAAATGCCCAGAAGCGCGGTTGACCCTTGGCTTGATCCATCATTTTCCCTTCCATCTCACTGGGATTTTCGCACCCCACCCAGCGAAAAGCCTGAATAATAACATGGTTTGGAGATTGGGTTTGAACTGTCGCAGGGATTTCGGTTTTCCTATACACTGATGTTCTGCTCGTCAAGGGTTTGCAATCTTTTGCTTTGCAATTTTTTCTTTTCTCCTGATTTCCCCACCGATGCTGTCACCGCGTTGAGCCTGACAGTCAACCTTGCCATGCAATCTAAATCCTCCCTTCCAATCCCATTCTTGCATGACAAAACCATATCCACCCTTGGCTCAACTAATGACAGCCGGTCGAATTCTGACCTGTGCAGCTCGATAAGCTGCTTCAGAATGAGACCTTCTCCCTGCCCTCTCAAATCTTTTTTGTTGTTTTGGAGTTCAACGTCGCAGCGGAGCGCGGATACTGGAGACACAACGGCAATCTTGTTATTGAGATCTTCTTAAGTTCATTGGCGTATCTGCGTTTTGTCCTTTAGCCGGTAGCACCAGCGGAACTGGGCAGGGAACCAGGAATGTCTCCCGGTCACCTACTCATAATAGTTAACACGGAAGAAAATAAGGGGCGAAGACCGATCCCATCACGCTTGGGTATTGGCGGGAAATCGCAAACGCGGGAAAGATGACCCAGCCAAGAAATCTTTTTAGTAGTTGGTTTAACCTCCACATGGAGCTGCTTATCAAAGCTTCAACTTTCTCGTGCGCCGAGCAAGGTTGGAAAAGCCTCATGAACTGCTGCTGAACGAAATATCGGAGCACAAAGTGACTTGAAAACATCGCGAATGTTCTTTACCCTAAATGCCCGAGTTAGGCAATACAATTCTTGCGACAAAATTTCGCTGGCTTTTCCAGCCGTTGGTGGCTGAGGCTAGCAAAAACTCACAAGGCAATAGAGTTGGAAGACTCTCACCCTAAGGAAGTCTCATAGTCGGAGGAAAGAGATCTGCGCCTTGAACAGTGCTTCCCCACACTCAATACAAGATTTCATTCGCCAGTTTGTTGCTTCTTTTTGGGTTTTGATTTGGTCGAGATGCAGCCACTTGTGATCAAAATCTAAGAATAGCTTAAGGTTAGGGAGGTTGCCAACTTCTCTCTGGAAAACTGGCGAGAAAACAAAATTCACCAAGCCCATGATAATCACCTAGGACTTTGCGACAAAAGAGCGTTCAAAATGGTTGATTTGCTTCATCAGATAATAGATTATCAGATATCGTTGAGGCTCATTTAAAATTTTAACCTTTTGAGGCTTAGCTTGCTACGGACTAGCGTGAACCTTAAAGTTTATTTAGCGTTCGATTGGCTACATCTCAGCAAAGACCCCTGACATCCATGTCCCTCGTGTCAAATACATGTCCCGATGCTCGATGAGGTCCTGCAGAATGCGAAAACATTGAGCAATAATAATTAATAATGGTTTAGAGCCGAGTGCTTCAAACACAGTCTGTGTTTCACGGCCTTGTTTCGAGTTCTTCAACGCTTGCATGGCAAAACTGTGGAACGTATGTACTTTGGTTGTCCTTTCACCCATTGGAGAAAAGGTTCATAAAAGGCTAATATATATCACTGCTAATCAGTACGGAGAACTCCGTAACGGTATTGAAATCGAGGCTTCAAGGCTGTGTCATCCTTGACTAGCACCTCACCACCGTTTTCCTCGAGGTATTGAGCTGTTGAACCGCAGATTTTTGGTATCCTGTATGATGTTGTTAACAACAGGTAAAATGCATGCAATCCTTCACTGATGGTAAGTTCACATATATGCCTCTACGCTACCGACTCCCTCAAAATGATTGTGTGACAAGTATCTCCGAAGGCTGTCTGGAGCATGGTGTGTTCACATGGCGAACGCTTATAATATTGTTGATATTGCGACTGGATATTTGAGACTGCACTCACTATATTCCGGTAATGTGGTTATCGCAATTGCCATTCGACAGCGCCGCAGCACAACTTGAAATATATATGCATGTGCGCAGGATGTCTTCTTTCTTTTTTGTTTCTTTTTCCCGTTAGTGAATTAATAATGACTTTTGCCCTCCAAGCCACGCTATGTCTTTTTTCACAAGAAAAAGCAAAAGCAAAAGCAAAAGCTGTCGAAGAAGAGATCGGGAACGGCGGCCTCCGCCTCAATGCTTGGCATTAGGGTCGGAATTTCTTCCCACACTTGTCCCGACACCCCTTGCAGGTATACAGTGTCTTTTGTAAGTAAGTGTACTTCCACCGCGCTGGGAAAGATCTTTCTGGGCCATAAATACATTATTAATGATAGCGATAGGATCGCTGAAGAGAAAGAGTCTGACTTCATTATTACGGCCTTGACAGGTGGGTCCAACCATGGCCATTTATTTCCTAAGCCGCTTGAACTTGCTTGCTCTAGCTGCTCGCTAGTAAGATCGCTATCCCACCGATTCCCACGTCAAAGTCATCGTTTTGCGACAAATGGTGTTGAGGTATGGCCTCCCCACCCCACCATCCCAAGTTGTCAACAAGCAAGCCCATATGGCTGCTGGTGCCAGGCGCGGCCAGTAGTGAACGTGGTGTGTGATAGATGCTGTGCTACGTGCGATCTACAGGGATTAATAATAACACTCGCAACGCGAGAAGAGCGTGGACATGGGGCCTTCTTGGCTGCTTGGACGAACCTCACCGGCGGGAGCGAAGTCATGGACTAGATGAAGACACGCGGTGGGTGGCTGTATGATGTATCAAATTACCAGATCCTGCCTGTATGGAGAATTATGGCGTCCTTCGACAAGCTCAACGACGGTTCCCGATGGCCCCGCTGCTCCATGCGACTCTTACAACAGTCTTAGGGCCAGAATACGCTGATCGAAGCCACCCGCGAAATGAAAAATTACGTCGGGTCCCGCTACTTCAAAATACATGTACAAACTTTCAAAGTAGCTCGACTAGCAAACACCCAACATAATGCGGCAAAATCACCAATTCAGGCTTTTGCCAAAATGCCCCAAACAACAGAGCCTCCTTGCCATCCAAGTTAGAGCCCACCATCTCGCCTTTCTGCAGCTGAGAGACCAGGGTATTGATTCGGCTATCAAAGAATGTGAAGAGAATATCTATTAGATTATTTTCCTGCTTCCATGGCCTCGGCGGACCTATGTTCTTTTGTCTTCCCCGGAACCAAGGGGCACTGAACTTTGGATACCTCAATTCATTGGCACAACCCTTGTCCAAACGACCAGGCACTGCTGTCTTGTCCTATATAATATGCCAATCTCGCTTTTTTCATGTTATTTTTTAAACTCTATGAAAATACCCTGCTCCGTCGCCTAGTTTATTTTCTTTACCATGTTTCTGGTCTCGTTCTCTTTTGCCCTAACCTGTCAAACTTGAACTTCACTGCCTATTTCATCTGCAGCATAGCGCGATAGCGCCTCCTTGCCCCCTCCCACCCTCTCGTAACCCCACTCACCCGCTATTCATCGCTTCCCCCAGTTTACCTACTTTGGATTAGACGAAGCGGCTTGGCCACTTGCTTGCACTATCTGCGTTAGTTCACTGGACTCTTTCCAGTGTTTCGTGTTGCTGTGCAGCAAGACAAAAAGATATATACTTCAAACTTCCCCTCGAAACTCGGAACCAAGAAACGTTTTCTCGTTCCTGCTGATCATCCATCTTCTCGAACTTCTTCGTGGATATATATACGAAGTGGCATTCTATTTTTGTTTTTTACTTTTCACCTTCGCTTTTATATGATCGTGTCTCTCGGGCTTCAAGGTCCGTTATTGCTATTATCCACTATCCAAACTCCAAAAACCACATTAAACACTTTTGAACATGGCCGGACCTGGAGGTGGACCACCCCGCAAAAGCCATACAAAATCTAGGAAGGGCTGCAAGACCTGTAAACGGCGGCATATTCGATGCGACGAGACAACTCCTCAATGGTATGTATTACCAGACAGTTGAGAAGTGTGCGTGCTTGGGCCTAACACTACTATTTTAGCCGCAATTGCACAAAACACAATTGCCGTTGCGATTACATGGACAACATTATTGTCCATGACCCAGCAACGAGTCCGAGAGCTGGACCTGATCTTCTCATGTCTCCCGAAATAGACATTGAAATTGACGCATGGTTAAGGACTGGGAACCCTCCATTCCCAGAACTGCAACTCAGCTCTAGAGCATACTGGTGCAAGTTTTCGCGGACAGATTTGCGCCTTATACACCACATTGCCGGGCTTTCAATTGACCTACATCGTCGAGGATACAGTAACTGCACGGTGTGGGCCCAGAAAATGCCCATGTAAGTTTTGCGTCTCCTTTCCATGGGTGATAGGGAACACACTGACATGCTTGAGATTCTAGTTTTCTGGCCATTGCGTTATCAACTGAGTTTGTCATGAGTGCAATTCTTGCGCTCTCCGCCTCCCATCTTGCCTGGATGACCCAGAATCCGGAAACAGAGAACCTTGCTTATCACCATAGAGGAGTCGCGCTAAAAGGTTTGCATGAAGCAATCGGTAGTTTCTCACGAGAAAACTCCGATGCCATCCTAGCAGCGTCTATGCTTCTATCTTGGCAAGCTACTGAATGGCAAGTACTGTTTTCCAATAATTGACTAGGAACGTTTACTAATGTGAATCGCCGCACAGGAGGAGCTGGGCTTCGCTGCAACAGGGCGTCTCAACTGTAAGCACGGCTTTTCCTAGTCCCTGACTCGTACTGTTACTTTATTGTGCACGAACTGACTTTTATCATAGGTGCTCAACTCGATGCAACCATGGTGGAAGGAAGAGTCAGAACTAGCCAGATTTATGGATAGCCAAAGAGCCTTCCGGAGTGCGAGGACACCGGTTACTCCAACATATCCAGGAGCAATGGGTCAGTTTCAAGACGAAGACCTTTTAAGACTAGACCGTGTCCTGGGTACTCTGATAAACATTCACCAGCGGCTTTCTCATAACCAGGAACACTACCAAAGAGTCTCTGATCTACTACACTTTGTCCAGCGATTGCGCGATGATATGCCTGTGCAATCGCCGGACAGAGCTTTCGAAAGACTCCAACCACTGCGCACATGGCTCTTTTGGCTACCACCGGCAATGCTCAGAGGCGGAGAGACAGATCTCGGCGCGCTTGCTGTGCTCTCCCAGTTCTTTGGAGTAGCATTGGCACTAGAGCCAATTTTCCCTGAAATCGGAGGATCTTATCTCGGGACCATGTCGGTGCTTCCCATTGAAGATATTCGAAGAATTCTGCTTGCGAGAAAGGCCTCCCAGCCTTATGTTCCAGAAGTCCAATTGGCTGTCAATCTGATGGAACTTCCATGCGAGATTGTCAATGAATACCGCAATCGCCTTCAATGGTCTCCGAGAAACTCGATTGACACATACTCCTCTGGCTCGCACAGCCCGTATCACGCGCTACCCAACCTTCATCTCCCATCAACATCTCCGTCAAGCGCGTCTGGCTACTCCGCTTATACCACATCGCCTCTCCACTCCCCCCTCACTCCCGCGATCGTTCCTTCCCCATACCAGATGCCAGCCATAATCACGTCACGGCGACAATCGCAGGTTTACACCACATCACCGACGATACATACAGACCATATAGACGATCGAATTGGGGGAGATTACAAGCATAGCCCGCAGACTCACTCGCCAATTTTCAATCCAGCGTACTTGGGAAACTTGATAAACGGTTCACCAGTGGTGGGGTCAGACTTCCACGAGTCACCTACACTTAGTGTTTCAGGAGGGTTGGTCATTCCCGAACTCTGCTGGACTTGATCCACCCACATACACATATATGCACCCGGTTACACCCATCAAAACACAAAAGCTAAGAGTTACATTAAAATAACCCACACCATACACCCAAACATGGGAAGAATTATGCGGCTGAGTCTTATTTTATTTCCATATTTTTTTGGAAATCCAGGGACCCATCCGCATCACGCCGTGGCTCTTACGTGAAGCCCTATTAGAAACCTTTCCCAGACACCAAACCACGCCCGATATTCCGAGATTGGATTTCGCGATGAGTTACAGTTTGCCAACCTTCCGAGCGCCTACTAGCGAGCAAAGTATTTGTTCACACCCTTGCTAACTAGAGGGACGGTCAGACATTTATCAAGCAATTGACGACTCTATATAGACAGGAATTTACAAGTTGTGTTTGTTTTTGGACTATATCCATTTGTTCTATGAAAACAATATGTCTGGTATAGGATGCTTTTTTTCTTTATATACCCGCACTTTTTATTTCCTATACATATTTTTATTTTCTTGGAAAGTCATGATGCAGTAACAACAGCAGAGAATGGCTTTGAATCCCCTCCCTTTTTACACAAACTTTATAGGTTGAAACTCCTAGCATGAAAATAATTATTACGGCTGGTTCTCTTTTTTCACTTTCGATACCTCTTTCTTTGCTTTCTTAAAATTACGGCGAGATAATTTTGGGCTTCTCTTCTCACCTAATTGAGATTTCTACTCCTCTCAGTCCACGGTCCATAACGAACAACATCATGCATGAGACTTCTTTTTGGGTATTACAAGGGACTTCCCCCCCATACGTTTTACAGTAATTTCTCTTGGAAACATTGAGGCTGTATATGTATCAGTGTATAATCTAATCTCACCTTACAAAATTACACATTTTAAGAGCCTTATTTGCATTGTCCTGCTTAAGCAGAAGGCTCAACTATCTGAGAAATGAGAGTGTCCATGCGGAAATATTACTAAGTGCAGAGTGAAGGCCCTAGATCGAGAACTCTATTGGATTCTTAGCATGTAATAAAATCAGGCTTCTTGAAGTTTTAGGTTGCTGTTCGTCATATCATGAACTCGCCCAGAACGTGGTGGGAGAAGAATCCTTGAACTCTGGGTCAGGGGAGGTCGGGATATGCGGGTCCACGGGTTCAGGCAAGGGGCGATGCAGAGGAAACGTTATGTTCCTGCCTGCGGTGAATGCATTACCTTGAGGGTACCTGGACGGGGATAGCATCAAGGGCTGGGCCTCGACATTTCCCTTGGGACTCAAGATGGCTGTGAAGGAATCATTTCAATAGTACTCAAATGATTGGCGAGCCTAGCCAGAATGAAATTATGTTTGATAATTTGCCGAGCGTGAAGTTGCGTATATTGCGCAGCAGCAACGTTACAGCTAGAACCAGTAGTAGTAGTTGAGAAGCTCGGTAAAATCGGGAGGATCAGCGAGAAATGATTTGTGACCGGGTTCCAGTAGCGTTGCGACCTACCCCGGTAAACTCGGTACTATTGAAGAACTTCTTCACGCGGAAGAAAGACTAGCTTGGAGGTTGCAGGATCAGGTACAAAAAGATCAGACCTCTTGACGTGGCTATGCTACTGCTCTATCTGTTTGTGGGGATAAAGGTAGAAAGAAGCGGGACGCGCCTAGTTGACGCCTGATCTTTTACCTTTTGCTGTCAAAATCGGCGGCGGGGCTTGGAAATATTTATACGAGATTTTGCCGGGGTGGGTATAGGCTCTTCTGTGGAGATCTGGAATGGTGGTGCGTGCACGTTTGCAGAAGGCTAATGATTTAGTTAGGGCTAGTGGCCCAGGGTTAGATTATCAAAGGCCTGTATTGACGATGCCTGTGTAGATAGTCCTACGGGAATAGGACGACGGGATAATTAGACATGAGCTCAGCCTCTGATTGATTTTATGGACAGAGTGAGTGTATAGCCAACTATAGGTGACTGGAACAAAGTATATCTCATCCAGGGGTTTAGATGTATGACAGATTATCATTGAAGACGAAAGAAGCTCAGGGGTGAAACCAGGGAAGCGGCTGGCGCTAGCAAACCTTGTTTGGGTTTAAGTTGCAGCCGCGGTTCTATTTTTAGCACAAGGCAGACTGCGGCTTCCCAGCCAGGCTAACTGCTTTGGGCCATTGCTTTCCTTTCTTCCGCCACGGTTTTCCGTTTGAACTGCCAATCTTCGCAGCATCGTGAACCACCATCCGCAATTCTTCTTCCCTTGTGTCATCGTTCGACCTTCATGACAACCGTGACGAAACGGAAAATGTCTGTGGGGCTGTGGACCGTGCAGACCTCTCAAACAGTCGTCTCAGCAATATAGCACTGTTTCAACGTTCTGATATGCATGCCAAAATATCAGCTCGGGGGCTGTGTGAGAGCCAGATTGACAGCAACCATGGGGAGCTTGCACTGGATTGACGTCCAGCTACTGGTATCCAGAGAAACCCCTTTTTGCGCATTCGGCCAGGTTGGCCGCTTTGAAACGTGTTCTGACTCTCTGCGCTGGATCTCCACATCCCGAGCAATCGCTCGATATCAAGGCGCAGGCAGCCATCATAATCGAATGCAGGGGTTGTGTGACCGCCACGTGCAGGTGCTGAGGAAGGATCGAACGAGTCACTGCCCAAGACGGGAGAATTCTTTACACAATAACGCAATGACAACGGGTCATTGTTATTGTATCGAAGTGACGTCGGAGATGGGTCACTGGAGACTGTACAGCCGAGAAGAGGGTCATGATGGCTTGCCATCCTCTAAATGCAAGACTATATCCTGTAACGTAACGGGTTCAGCTGGTTTTTTTGCAAACGGTATTGAAGCCAGTGGACCTTTACGAGATTTGGTCCCTTTCGTTATTGCTGTCCATTGGGATAGGGCCATACAAGCGTGGCATCCGACGTTCCGCAGTGCTTCTCCTTGGTCACCATGTCATTGTGATTCAGGTTGGCCAACTTGGCCAGCCCCCTCAGGTTTTTGGGATCCAGCATATCTGACGACTTCGTAATGTCTCAGATGATCACAAGGGCGCCCTGCGTTTGAGACGTTGACGGTCTGTGATAGCATAACGTTATTCTGGCCCTGCTACAATCTCGTTCTCCCACCATGATCTGTTAGTATCTTACCAATACCGGTGCAATCAGAGACCGGTTTCCCTCCCTTTTCCTACCCGGACGGGATAATCTAATGGAAGCCTTCTCATTCCCCCCCCCCGGCAATGCGACGACGAAATCCAACGTACTTTTGCTACCTAAAATTGAAACACCCATACCTACGCTGATCTCTGTCTTCCCCGGTGATTCCCCTTTGAGTTTCCCGGCTCTCCCCCAATAAGCGACAGAAGAGGGACGTTTGGCCACTGACGCCCTTCTTAGTTTTCCGTAGAAAATGCATGTCTGAATGCAAATCCAGATAATCTCTGTTAAAGTTTCAATTCAGCTTTGCCCCACATGGACCGGGCCGTTTCGTTGAACAAAGCAAGTTCCTTCTCGTATTTCGGCTTTCCAAGTTGTTGCGTGGATTGTGCAACAAGAAATGCATATGGACTTAGCATCACCTCGCATACTCTACGCTTAATTGACCATGGCATTAGTTTTATGAGGGAGGGTTGCTCGGTCATTTGAATTAGCCCTTGTCATGTTCTAATCAGCCGGGGAACATAGGGAGCAACAATATGTTGAGCAGTGCACTGTTCCTGCTTTTGCCCCTCGCCTTTATGCCAGAACCTATTTTATAAGGAAAGCAAATCTTTCGTCACCGGGGCATTACTCCTTGCCTCACCCACTCCCTTGTTTTATAGTCGTGGCTTTTTGTTTCGCACGAGTGGGTTTTCCTACCATTAGCGAGGGGCAAAATAATATATTACACATCCCAGATGATTGCCTAGCCAGTAAACCACCCTCTACGTCTCTGCAGTGATTGGATGTGTGTATCCCTACTCTTAAGGTGCGTTCAGAGGCCACTGCGCGAAAGCGGTTAGGATCAACTGTCCCACCCTTCTGATGCCTTCTATTTCTGCGAATGGTATGTGGTTATTGTTGCTAGCTGCATCTTTCGGATCAAGGCTGGTCAAGTCACAGGGCGTACAAAGCATTGGCTTCCAAGAAGGAAGGCTTCATTATCGCCGTTATTTGTAAACCCACAGCAGAAAGTTCCTCTGCTCGCTCGTGGTTGATGTCGGGGAAAAGTTGAAAAGTCTACCGATGCCAAAGCAAAACTCGGCCTTCACAGAAATGGGCGGCCTTCTCTTTCGTTCGTACACATGATCTAATGCAGAATACTTTTTGCCTTGATATAGAACTTGCGTTCCATGCCTTTATTATTATTAAATAGGATACAGACCGCCTCAGAAATTACCCTATTCGGGAACTAAACTGGTCTTGAACATACTCCACATGTCCAAGTTTAAGGCTTCTTTCCTGCCGCGCACTGCTCTTCGAGGAAATCCTGGGAGATTTCAGGCGTTGCGTCAGACTTTTGATTTCAAGGATGAGCTTTTGGTTTAAGCCTTATCCAGGGAAAACCTGTTTGCCCTTCTTATGTTCCCTCCCGCCCCTCAGATGAGGAACCTAATTCCGTTTACTGCATCAAGTAGCTTTGTTAGGATAATGGAGCACTGCTGAGCACCCAATACCCCCTTTTATTTCCTTTTGGAAAGGTTCCGAACGTAAGAGTCTCACGCTGTGATCACCTCACCCATTATAAAGGAAGCAACTACTATGTGCCATTTTGCAGGATTTACGTTAAAACCGTTCAATTTGCGTATGGCGATCTCTATGCATTAAAGCTAGCCATGAGTAGCTTAGAAATGGCCATTGCGCTTAGCAATGATAGTCAAAAGTATTTATTTCACGCTACGCATATATGCATACTCAAAAAAAAAAAAAAAAAAAAAAAAAAAAAAA